>JAKSZP010007681.1:0-10572 GCA_022478985.1 Massospora cicadina
CTTCTTCTCTGGGTAATGGACTTTGGCTAGTGGCTATTGGCAAATGGACCTTTCTCCTAAGGATCAGGAGAAATGCCCTTATTTGTATTGAGGGTTTCTCCCAACCCAAACAATTACCTCAAGGGTTGTGCAACGCACCAGCATCTTTCCAGCGTGTGATGGATCATACTATGCAGAACTTAAATTTAAGTTGCATCATTGTCTACTTTGATGACATCACGATATTTTTAAACCTTTTAGTGAATATCTTATCACCTGAAGGAGGCTAAACGGCTAAGTAAGTCAAATATCAAGTTAAAGCCCTGAAGTGTACCTTTTTCCAAAAGAAACTGGATTTCCTTGTCCATTTCATTTCTCAAAAAAGAATTCAACCCATCCAAGGTAAGGTTGAAGCGATCTCAAAATTCCTCCCCTAAAAATTTTATGAGATCCAGGTATTTCTAGGGATAATGGGTATTACAATCAGTTCATCCCTATATTTGTCCAGATCAGGAGCCTCTTGTCCACCTATCAAACAAGAACATTCCTTTTCAGTGGGGTGTGGAATAGAAGGCCGCGTTTGAGACGCTGAAGCAATTTCTGCAACAACGCCCTATCATATGGCAACCAAGATTGTAATAAGCCCTTTATCTTGTTACTGACGCCTCAGACTATGCCGTTGGAACCATCTTAGCCCAATTGGTTGAAAACGGTGTAGATCATCCTGTATCCTATTTTAGTAAGATGCTGTCAAAGGTGGAACGCAATCAGGTGTAACAAGAAGGAGTGCCTTGCTGTTTTGTTAGCTGCAAACACTATCACCCCATCCTATATCAAATCACCTTCACTCTGGTTACTGACCACGCTTTTCTAAGATGGTCAGCAGAACAAGGAAAGATCCCATTGGCCGGTAATCTCGCTGGGCTCTAAAGCTCCAGCCTTATGACATAAAGATCAAACATCAGGGTTGGAACCACGCATGAATGTTGATGAAGTTTGACTAGCTACTAGCCTTTCACTTGATCACAGGAGGCAGAGGTTACATGACCTTTTAATGCCCTCTATGAATGGAGAGGATGAGGATGATCCTGTTCAAAAGATGCTGCCCAGCACTCCATAACACTAAAGTGGAGAATGGGAAGTTATATAAGCAGGTGAGGACAAATGGTGGCTACCTTACCTTCAGCCCTCTGACCACATATTTGCGATCCTTGAGGCTCACTCCACTCTAAGTCATGGAGGTACAGAAAACTGAGTGGATTAAGGATTGCTTTATTAGGATACATTGAATCTATTGTTGACAACTTGGAAGCCTGCCTTACATGTAAGAAGCAATCCAGGGTTCAAGACTAGATACCAGTATCACCCAACTACCCCTCAACAACAACCGTTCCACACCATCAGTTTGGATGTAGTAGGTCCCCTTCCTCAGACTACTTGTGGAAACAGATTTATCTCAAAGCAACCATTGGCCAATTCATTAGTGGTTTGAAGCTAGTCTCTTCCTACCCCAAATAACCAAGGCCATCGCCACCTCTTGCCACCAAAACATTTTTACTCACCACAGCTGTCACCAAGTACTACTCTGTGACAATGGTAAAAATCACCTCCAGAGTAGTCAAAGTCCTGGCCACATCCATTGGAGCCCAACAACTTTTCTCAGCTCCATATAGTCCCTCCACCAATGGGACTGTGGAAAGATCAAATGGAATTTTGGTTTTCATTCTATGAAACAGCCCATTCTGATCCTCTTCACTGGGATCAATACCTACCCAATGCTCTTATGGCAACCTGATTAGCTACCATCACCAGATTTTAAAAATGTCTCCAATCCAGGTTTTATATGGGTGAACCAAGAATACTTGCCCTCTTAGCTAAAGATGTATTCTCTTTTAGAATTGAGGAACCTGAGAAAGTCATGAGAAAATACAGCCCAGCGCATCATCCAAAGTCAATATGAAGCTAAACTAATTTAGCTAAAATGATGATGGTAGTTGCAGCAGTGTCACAATGAGGCCCAAACCCCTACCTACATTCCAAGTGTCTGACATGGTGTTGTACCACCATAACCGCATCACTCCTAGGCTGATAAGCTTGGATTAATTTGGGAGGGTCCCTTTACCATTACCTACAAAAGAGGCAATGAGTACTCTATAAAGTCTTTAGCTACAGGAATCACCATCAACTGGAGTACATGGCCATTCCTCCAACTTAATCTACCCCCAATATCCTTGAGGGGGTGATGTCAAACATTTGCCCTCCCAGATGCAAAAGAATAATGGTTTGGGGAGAAATCCGCCAGAAAAGGGGAAATTTAAGCCATTTGCAAGTTTTGCAATGATACTAAAAATGATTTAAATAATACTAAAGTTGATATTGGCCAAAAGACCCTGGCCAATTTCTGGTGGAACCCCACAAATCAAGTTAACACCATTTTGAATCCTTCAGGCAATAAATGCAAACAGGCAGTCAAATTACTTCGAACATGATGGACCCTGGGGTGTCCATCAGATGGTACTCCACCAGCCACAACCAGGTTCTCCAAGCATCTACATGGGGACCACCCCCTTTTATAGACTTGGTGGGGGTTCCACAAGGTGAAATAAATTTCATATGGGATCGGCTGAAGTTCATGAAATCGTACCCCACAGCAGGCTGTTTTTTAGCCAAATGGCCACCCCTTTCCATCATTCAGCCAAAATGAAGCGAGTATCCTGAGCTTCAATAGGCTGCTTCCCCATATTTCCTAATTTGTACTATCTAAGCTATTACAAACCTATCCTTAAATTCCCATCAACCCTTGATACAGTTTAAATAATGAACGGTCAATCGTTGAGGAAATCTTTCTTTCCTTTATCACGCTAATAATAAAATTTATAAAAACTCAGTTTTTATACCAGCGCTTATTTAATCTTATTTAACACTTTTGTGAAAACCAGCGGTGTAAGCATCAGCAAGCAGAAAATGCTATATCTTAACAGGGACATGACATTTTTTTGGTTCTTTAGTCCATCTTTTCTATTTTATTTCCCAAACTGTTCTTAGGTATACTTAGACGACCAATTAGAATGGTTCAGAGGTCTTATTTTTTAAGACTTAACCATCTAGTTTGGTTCAGCAATCCTTTTTGAACTTGACCAAATCATCAGATATAACCAATTTAATGGTTCAGTGGTCCCTTGGGAAATTCTTTAATTATTTTTTTCATCGATCCACTGCTTTAAATACTTAGCATTGACTTGATTTACTATCCTTCCATCCAAGAGGTTCTTAATGCATCCATCGCCATCTTGGCGATAATCTTAAATGTACCTGACCACAATGCACTCAGCTTGTTTCTTCTCCTGAAACCATCAGGGCTGTAATAGGCAACTCTTTCAATTATTCAGTGTCTGATAAGGCCAGTTAGTTCTTATCATCCATCATTTTTACTCAAATTTTTTTCTTAAAGTAATATCAAATACTTGTTATTGCATTTCAATCAGGATATCTATCAATCAGTTCAGGTACTGCTTGGCATTCATCTCAATGGTACAGTTCCCACCATCAAATATAAAATTGGTGGCAACGTGTCCTTCCTTTCATACTAGCAACTCAAACAGCATTTTTCTTGTCGCCACATGATTGCTTATGTTTTAGGCAGCATCATTGAACTAAGGTACACTCCCCATGTGGAAATTCTCCATGTGACCAGCTTCCTCAGAGTTGTGGCAGCGTCCATTGACCCATTCAATCAGTCTGTTCATCTCCAGCTGGTATAGTACACACACAACTCCTTGATCCCCATCTTCTAATTAATTGTGGGATCACATGAGATGTGAAATTTGTTCCATTATTGCTCAGCAATTGCGGCCATCCATGTCAGTACATTACTTGATATAGGATTAACCTTTTTAGTTCTTGTAGCATCTACTTTTTCCAGGGCCTTCATCTTGACCCATCTTATAGTATGATCAATTGCAACTATAATTTATTTAACTACCCCCTGTGCTTATTGTCAGTGATCCATCACATTGATGGATATCACATGCCAAGCAAATCAGGAGAACAGTTGGTATCAAGTCATATTCTTGTACAGCTTGTGTAACTGGCCTCCACACAACAAGCCAGATAGTCCATGACATCATAGTTGATGGACTCCCAGTAGTAATACTGTTGTTATAAAATTGGCGTTTCTGTTGAGATATGCCATAAACAAAATTGCACAGGGTTTGACCCACTGAGCAATAGGACCAACGATATGAGGATCATTGCCCTTGTAACAATGGAAATATACTTTTATTAATAATATGGAGCACTTGCCCCCACTATACTTCTTTATATATTTTAATAAAACACCGCTGATTCTCGCTGTTATCTCACTCTCAAACAACTAACAACCTACCTCCCTCAATCATCTCATCCCACTTGTATCATAGCAGCTTTGGATGGTATTACTTTCATGGCTTAGTAATTCACTTCGCTGTATCTCATTGGTTCCACCAATTCTTCATTTGTTCATTCGTTAATTCACAATCACCCAAT
Organism: Massospora cicadina; assembly: GCA_022478985.1. Classification (NCBI taxonomy): domain Eukaryota; kingdom Fungi; phylum Entomophthoromycota; class Entomophthoromycetes; order Entomophthorales; family Entomophthoraceae; genus Massospora; species Massospora cicadina. The sequence continues at coordinate 4,504 of JAKSZP010007681.1, forward strand.
TTGGCCGATTTCCCAGCAACCCAATATCATATCATTTCAAAGCACGCTCAAACTAATCATACTCAAAACAACTCGGCAGATTTCATCTCATTCTACCATATTGACTTAGAGCTATCATCCAGTTATATTGGAATCGCGACAACTGGAGAAAATGTGAACAGTTGTCTTCCATAGGCTCCATGCCCAATAACCTTATAAAGAGCGGCGAACAATAGCCTCTTGTTCTGACAGCTTTGGGAATAGTAATTGTATCCTCCAATTGTCTTGAAAACTTGTTCATCAATGATCTCAGTGTTTTCCATCGCTTTTGGAAGTGCACCTTGGATTTCTTGGGGCTCATTCCCAATTTTCCATTGACCGATTTTCTGGAATAGCTCATCCATACCTGCTGGTATGACACCTGTACCATTGGTAACCATGATAAGCCATCCACATTTTTATGAGAAGCCTCAGCTTGGTGGACTATCTCATAATCGTGGGGCAATGTAGCTTTAGTGCCCATTGAGCTGGTCAATCTTCTGGCACTCTTAAATTGTGTAGCCAGCACAACAAGGAGTGGTTTGTCACAACTTTGAAGTGCGTTCCATTAATATACACCAAACTGTTTACAGGCTAAATGACTGCAAGTCATTTATGCTCAGTAATGGGATGTAATTCCTCTCAGCAGCTGAGAGTGTTCAGACTGCCATACTGTATAACTATCCTCAAGTTCATCCACTTGGATCAGTATGGCGCCAATTGCCATTAATGAAGCATCAGTTTGTATTATAAATTAAATCAAAATTCAAGATGGTTTTCAAATTAATAATTTATTAAATACTGAGTTAGCCTGCTATCAGTTAACCTTCATTTCTTCTACCCAAACAAATCCTTTTTTGGATCCTTCAGTAAATGAAAAAGAGGGGCTTGGTGATTCTTGAAAAACCTAAATGAATCATCTCCATATCTGACCATTCCAAGGAACACTTAGAGATCTTAATATCTTGATACAGCCATTCCTTATGGCTTTAATTTTATAGACTGCAGGCTGCAGTCCACTAAAGTATAGCTTACAAATCCCAGGTATTATAACTCTTTCTTTGAAGAAGTTTCATTTCCTCAAGTTTAACTTCAGGTTACGCGGATAGTTGCAAAAACTTCCTTCCAAGTGGTAAATGGTCAGACCACCTATGAACCATTTTGTATTGTAAAAGTACGCCAGGACACATGACAACTTCAGGTCATTTAGTATGGATTCCATGCCTCTGTAACGTCACAGGAGCATTTAACCTTGGGGCAGTCCTCGTCAGTTGGTATAGCCCTCTGTGCAAAGATAATCACACATTTCTCTTGCTCCTCTCTTGAAACAATCAATTTTCTAATATCCTGATATTAGATCCATTGCGGAGAAATACTTTGCTTCTCCCAATAAATTCAGCACATCATCAATTCATGGTAGTGGATACAAATATTTCTTTGCAATCTTTGTTCAGCTTCCAATAATTGATCACCACCCAATTAGAGACGTCCTTCTTCTTCATGATAAGGATAGGGCTCGCCCAGGACTTGACAACGGAACTAGAAGCCCATGCTTCACTAGTTTGCTGATTTCTCTCCTCCACCACATCTTCAGCCGCCTTTGACCATTAAATTGGTCTCATTCTTTTTGGCAAATTTTCCCATGTATTCACCTGTGGATTACATCTCTCACACATCTCAAATATGGTCATCTTGGGAAAAGACTTGATACTTGTTGAATAGTTCAAACACCTGCTCCTGCTGTCTGTTCATCAGATCAGCGAGTTGCTCTCAATTGACCAATAAATTGATACTTTAGGCTACCTCTGCCAGTAATCCCATTTAATTGAGGATCCCAAAATCCTGAAAATTTTAATTCAGCTGTCAGGATTAGATGAACAAATGTAATAATCTGATTTTTCTCAATCTTCATCAGGTTTTTACTCAAATTTTCCGTGAGAACTCAAATTTCTCCATGGCCCAGCATAATTATTCTAGGAGCTACCCAAGGATCTACTCTGGACTTCTTCCAGGGGCTTCAAACTTCCCCATATACAGCAGCTCTGGTATCTCCAATGTCAACCCCATGTCAACTATTGTCTGTGATCCCTGTGTATAGTTCTTGCATTCTTAATCCTCAGTGGAATTTCCTGATTTTCTGGGATTTCCATTGGCATTTCATTGCTTCCGGCCAACTAGTTGGTATTAAATTAGAATAATGCCATCATTGTATATCAGATTGATAAAGTTATTTCTCCTAGTCAATAAAGCTTCCTCATATTTTTTGATAAACAAATAGTAACGTTTGACCCAATATGGTCAATGTACTTTCCTTAAAGTTACATTTAACTCCATAATTTTATGCGAAACTCCATCCCAATCTTAACATTGTATTTTTTGTTTGGTTAAAACCATTGCTAGGGAGGATAACAATAAGGTTAGAATTGAAGTGGTAGACTGCTATACGCTCCACACAAGATGCTGGTATTTGGCCTGGCAATCCCTTATTCTTTCTTATGTTCTGAATTGGGTGAGATCATCATCCTCTTCACCAGCTTGGTCAAAACAATGTTGATGAGTGCTTCACTGTCAACTATCACCCTCACCCATACTTAATTAACTAGTATTATCTATATATGTACACTCAGAGTATTGTTAAATATTATTTACTGAGCGTATAGCGGCATTATTTGTTGAACTGAGGGTTGAATTATTTGCGCTAATAGATCAGGAAACGATTCCTTGATTGCACGAAGGAGGATTGACAGGTTTGGCTCTTCTAATTTTAAATTAAGTCAATTCTTCTGGATTATCTTCAGCTCAAATCTTGTCCACCAGTTGTCACGCATATGGCCAAGAAACTTCCTTAATTATTTTGTGGTCAATTTTATTTGCTCAAGATCTTGTTACCACATTCACATCTAAATTGAAACTTGATATAACTGATCTTGCACGTCATCATCAACAAACAGATCAATACTGTCAATTTTTTTTGTGCATAATATTGGAAGGAACAGATTTTTTCTAAGCTCTAGACTGTTTCTCATCTAGGCCGCAGGTCTTTTCCCTGACTCCGTTGCAGGTTTAGACTCTTTCACTTGGACCACATTAATTTTGTTCTTTAGACTTATTGCAGTGTACAGTAAGTGTCCTTTTCACTCACACTGGTGACAGATTTTTTCTTCTTATTGATCACTTAAACTCTTCAGACTTATTTCCCATCACAATTTAGTTATTCAACTCCTTAGCGCTCTCTGTTCCCTTTGTGAAATTCGAATTTTGTACTAGATTTGATTTGAAACTTCTATTTAGAGCATCGAAGGTAGCTCCCAATTTTCAAATGATCCGCCATCTGAGAGGTGGTAATCTCTATTGTGAACATGAAAGACATCCTTTGATGTAAATTGCAATAGGGCAAACCTACAAAACCTTGAGGCAAAGGTGGCAAAAGTTGACATAAATGTTGACTGGGCCAATCAGAGGCTGCCAACCTGAATTCCGAGGTCTCATATGTAGCAATTGGTGATGGCAAAGAGCAGCCCAGCAAATCAGGGGCTGCCAAGCCGAATTATGCCAAAAATGGAAGTGGCATGAATAATGGCATCAGGCAGCTCAGCAAATCAGGAGCTGCCATGCCAAATAACACTAAAAGAGGAAACGTTGGCATCTGACAGCTTGATGAATCAGGAGCTGCCAAGCTGAATAACTCCAGAAAAGGAAATGACGGCATCAGGCAGCTCAATGAATCAGGAGCCGCCAATCCAAATCTGCTGCTCGTCAAAACTATTGAGAGCCATAGCGAAGGGCAGACCATCAAATCAGGGGCTGCCAGGCCAAATTATCCCAAAGATGGGAATTTTAGCAATAAGGTTGAGATGAGCTCTGGTTCATCCTCGATGAATGGAAATATATGCAAAAAAGTTTCTATAATGTCATGGGTACTTAATGGACGGTCTAAAACAGGCCTATATAATAATATCAGAGACCAAGATTCTCAAAGTAGGCCTGCAGTTAGTCTGCCACCTGCGGACTCTGCGGGGTCCAATTTCCCCATATTCCCTGTTCCCTGATATAAAAATAAACCAAGCGAAGGTTTTTAAGGCAACTTCATCTTCTAAAATATACAATAAAAACCTATAAAATTGAAAAATAAAACTTTGAAATTTCAAAATTTTTTATTTGAGATTTTAAAGAAAATTGTGGATTTTGAATCAACATGGACCATTCCTCGGATTTTGACAGAGCTGTCGCCTCTCTGTATGCTCTCTCTGGAGGCCAAAATGCCCTCCTCAGTGTGAGCATCATCCTTATAGTGTTCCAAGAATATCTAAATCGCTCAACAAGCCAACAAACGCAGGACCTCACCACAGCGGCCCTCTCTTGCCTATGGGCCCTCACATGGGCCCTCTTGCCCAACTGCTTTGTGGCAATGTGGAGAGACCCCGATTGTCACAAGTTCCTTTGTACACTGTTTATCTCGCGCCCAATAGAGGCATCTATCAAGGCTACCAAAGGAGTAAGTTTTAGCCCAAAGTTTTATAGACTCCTAAAGTTATGCACATCATTTACCATATCTAGAGGCAGTAAACAAACATAAGCAGCTGGAGTATTGGTCCCCACAGCCCCCTAGATTTAATGGTTAGGTTTTCAAGTAACTCTGGGATGGATCCAGCATAAGTGGTTCTAAAATCACAGGGCGGTTCAGGACTTCCTTAATGGATGGGTTATTCATGCCTTATTTTTAGTGTTTATCCTGGCGGGATACTGACATGTAACCTGGTGTTAATAATGACATGAGACTTAGGCGGTTTAGGAGTCAATTATAGTAAGTAGATAGTCACGCCCTCCTGTTCATCTATCACAGGAGGTGGTGTCAGAATCTGGTGGTTGACCTGAAAATAAACCCTTTGACAACCATCAAATCAGGCTGAATACCCTCCTAATGCTTACGCTAAGACTTTAAATTCCTAAATTTAAGCCTATTACAACTACAAGACTTGTTCTGATTCTATCAACGTCAATATAATCCAATTATTCTATCAGAAGCTTGGGCCAAATATGTACGCAGCTTTCAGGCCAATTATCGCACCCAAAGCTTGGCAATTAGTCATGATTACTCAGGACCAATATTATATTCAACATAATAAATCATTCAGGATCAACCCAAAGATAATGTCTAAAAAGTCCCATGGACTGAACGACGTTTTAACATAATAAACTTTCCACCCTAGGGCAAAATTTGTATGTTGATCTGCGTAATTGGCATGATAGCACTTGCACATGGACTTCCTGAAAGAAAGTGCTTAGTGCTATTGAGAGAGAGGCTTGCTGAAGTCCCAATTATGGGTACGCTATTTACTTGAATTAATGCAGAAAATAAAAGAAGATGTATTTTGTCAGAAGTATTGCAAGACTCAAATTAAGAAGATCCCAGGACAATTTTGATGTTTTTATTGCAATTTTTATCCTTGAAATCCTACTGATTTTGAGAGTATTTTGCCACCAATAAACCTAGCAATAGGTCTCAGTTGTAGGTCAAACTGAAGTGTAAAATAATCTGTTGAAATTTTGTGCTCAAATGAGGCCAGGAGATGCCCTAGAGGTATAAATACCGGTGCTTGGCCTAATTTCTAATCATTAAATAAATACCTTCTAATAAAAGATATATTAATTTTATCTCTTTCCTGGTCTTTATCTTAATCTTAACTTTAGGGAAGCGTTGACAAGCTAAGCAGCCAAATCCACAGGCTTGTATCAAAATCTGCCTCCAGAAGGAGTTCCCAATTATGTTGGAAAAAGTAAGCCCAAAATTGACCAGAAGATTTAGGGCTATTTGAATACATCTAATGAGTTTCCAAACAGTGAAAATACCATAAGCCTCTGGCAATATTGAGGATCATTTAATGGAACTTCATCATAATTAAGCGTGCAGGATATCAATTATCAAGTGAGTGATCCTTGGAACTTCACAGGTGGTATCCACACCAAAAATCTCCTAACGTGGTACTTAATCCTATCAGTATAGCTTTTATTCTCATAGAGGCAGGCCTGAGCTTTTGATCTCTAGATTAA
>JAKSZP010007682.1:0-10531 GCA_022478985.1 Massospora cicadina
ATATAAGGAGAAAGAATAACATAAATATAAGGAGAACCCAAAAAGAATTTAAAAGAGTAATATGGAAGACAGGGGCGGGGAATGTCTTGAGAATGTGGGGGAAGATAAAAGACTAAAAAGAAACAACAAATGGAAGAGGAAGACATCACAGCAGTGATAAGGGAGAAAGAAAGAGCAAGAGTGCCAAGGCCTTAAACAAGGTTTTCGGAGGGGGGAAAATAAGTAGGCGGATAATAAACATATGAGTATCAAAACTAACCCAGGAAGAACTGATAGAATTATGCTTTAGTGGTTGATATCCCTGTTATAAATCTTTAGTTAGATAAATAAACCTATTTCCAAAGCCTATTTGGTAAGAATAACCATCAATAACAGATAGGATAAGGAAGTAAAAGATTAGTTTAGGGGAGATGTCAAGTATATTTGGGGATGGACCACAGGTTTATCTACTAGATGTGTGATATAAAAACCGCCCTAAAAAAGATTAAATCTAGCTTGTAGCCGACGTTCACTAGACATTACATTTATGTATACCATAGTAATTGACATTAAAACAAAGCACGTTATCACAATTGTTTGTATAAGCTTCTATTTTTAGTCTTACCGACTTTTATCCCCCTAGACAAGTTATCCTAATAGTTCTAAGGCACTGACCCCTTATATCATCGGATTCCGGCCTCTATCATACTCGGCTTCATTTGATCTATTTTATTTATAATTTATTATTAAGAACTATACTCTTTATAATCACATAGTCAGAACTTACACGAAGTGTGTCGGCCCAGCTTACCGCTTCAGACATACTTAGCTATTCATTAGAGGAAATTTACTATGAGATAAAAATAAGGTGTTGAGCTGCTAGAATTTAAATTAATAGAATAAAGCTAGTTCTAGATAAATTACTTACTGTAAACCATTTAACGGTTCTCCCTTGGAAGAGCTCAAAGAACTGTAGTATCGGGTAGGTTAATCTAAAAGATCTAAACGGTAAAGTAAATAATTTTAATTTGTGCTTATAATCACTGATTACCTAGGATTAGTGCTTATATTACAAGTCACTACTATTAAACTAGTTTTATTATACACGTTTATAATCCTTTATCCTCTTTCTCTTGTAAATCCTTTTTCCCCAGTCCACATCAATGTCTTTCATCCCCCTTATGAATCATACTTCCCTTTTCTATTAGTCTCCTTTCTGAACTGTCATTGAGGCGCCCTCTCTATTATTTCTTCCATTTTATGACGATTCATCTCTATTATTCTCACCACATTATCCTCTATTATACTCACGATTCCTTTTTGTGTATTAGTCAACTTCCATATAAATTTAAGCTACTTCAAATGTAATTTAATCACTCTTCCTTTTCTATTTAACTTCTTTATACATATTTTCTCTTTCTATTCTTATATTATCTTTCTATTTAGGGCGAGGGGGGATGGGAGGTTTGTTCACCTGATCTTATACCCGAGTCTTTCTATCCCTTCATTCTGTTCTCTTTTTCTCTTTTTATCCTTTTCCCCACACCCTCATTGTTTTGATCTGACCCTCTCCTACCTTAGCTCTTTCACACCCTTACACAGTTTTTTATATATCCCTCTTGGGTAGTCAAGTCATTCCAAATCTAGAGCCCTTGAACCCTTCTATTCCCTAGGGTCAATTTTGGGCTCCCTCCCATTTATCCAACCCTATTTAGGTTCGGTCCTCTTCTATATCCCCCAGTTGGTCCCTTTCGTTCATCGTAAAGTTGCTTTTTTCTGGGGTGGGGGCGTGCCTCCCAAATCTCCTACAAAAGTAGTCAAGGTCGTCACTAGTTCATAACATAACAATTGAGTTGATTTGAAGAAAGTTTATATATTAATAAAAGATACTAAAAAAGGTTGACGATCAACAATCCGATTCTATCCACATGAATAACCCCCTACCAGTTGGTCTATTTTTCTTCCCTCTCTTACGCATACCTATTTCTAGTTTGCATTTTATATTTGTATTTATATAAATAAGCCGATTCACAAATTAATTCTCCGTAAAGGCTAATACACCTATCAGATAGAGCATCTATCACAAGATCCATCTCATCAAATCTATTATCGCTATTTTTCCTAAATCCTTATTCCCTTCCCTATTTTTATATGTGCCTTCTTAGCTTCTTTCTAATTACGATCTTTTTATTTTTGTCATGTTTCCTATTTCAAGCCTTTAGGCTTATCTTTATGCGCCCCCTCCCTTTTCTCCCACAAATTTTTTCTTCCAACCTGTACATCTTTCATCTTTTCAATCTACTTTTTTCCATTTTTTAACCTTTTTTTAAAGTTTTATCCAACATTTTTTACTTACATGTATAAATTTATTGATGGAAAGGAAATTTTACTTTTAACCCGATTTTTAATCCAACTTGTAAATTTAACTTAACTTACACTAAACATTCTACACAATGAATCAACCATTTTCTATAAAAGTATAAATAAAGAATATGAAAAATATAAGTCGAGAAGTCCTCATGACCAAAGGCAGGTATAACGTATAACAGAATACCAAAAAAGTAGGGTAAGGTTTGCCATAGGGAGTATAAAAGCTAGAATAGAAAAATAAGGGGCTAAGAGTAATGGTAAGTGGGTAAGGTAAAAGGGGAAGTATGAGAAAGTGAGGGATGGCCGGGGGGATGGAGTATTGAATATAAAGATCGACGAAATGGATGGAGAATGGAGGGAGGGGGCGTTTATAACAACTTAGTACTAAAAGAGGGTCATTTATACGTTTATGAACAGTAATATTATTAATCTGACGACGAACTTGAACCATAAGAAAAATATGTTAGTGTGTTGTCTATATAGGGAAAAAGGAGACATAGTCTTCCTAGTTTGTGGAGAGACGATAACTGGATAACTCTAATATAAAAGAAGTAGACTTTGAGAAACTAAGCGTATAAGAACTGGAATGAAGGGCCTAACGGAAAAAGTTAACTAAAATTGACTTGTGTAAATAGTGCCTATCATACTAAAATAAAGTATAGACAGATAAACCCGTGGGTAAAAGAAGTGTTCATCTATGTAGATTATAAGAATGCTCATCTTAAATTATGATTAACTAACTAGTGTTTAATAGCGACCATAATAGGTCGTATAGCAATATACTTAATCCCCTAATAACAAATCTATAAGCAGTAAATAAACTAATGAGGGGGGGGTAATAAAAGAAATAAATAATACCCAAGGTTGAAGTGGATAATAAGTCTAATTAGAAGGGAGATAAATAGGCTTAATATGATGCAATATGATTGTATATGCGATATACTCGAATAGGTAATAGGTTGTAGTTTGATAAGGAGAAAAGGAATCATGTGAAACAAGTAAGACAGGGAAGACTGGTGATAGTAGGCTAGGAAAGGAGGGGAAAGAATGACCAGGGAGGGTATATAACAAGAAGTGGGATGGAAGAAGGCGTAGACTTATGATACCAAGGTAGTGCTGATAATTTAAGGCCTTTTATTCCCTACAGATATGGGTCTCCATCCTTCCCATTCTCTATTTGTCTATTTCTAGTATTTGGTCCTCCTTTATATATTCCATTTTATATCCTTTTTTCATCTTACTAGGTCCTTATCTATTTATTATCCTGCTCAGGTTTTTCTTTTTATTACACTTCTACTTCCCCTCTCACATTCTATCCCTTTCTCACCTTCTCCTATTTTTTCTTTGCCCCCTATCTTTCTTCCCTTTTTTCCCCTTTCATTCTCCTTCGTTCATCGTTCCCTTTTAATTCTTGCGCGTTTGGGGTTTTATCCCCTTTTTTGATCTCTTTATATTTTCTCCCTTATCTTTCGTCTTCTTTATATTCTTTCTTTATAGCCTATTGTTTTTTCATATATTCTTTTTTCTTGATCTTTTCACTTCCCCAGGCCCTTCCTACATATTCACACATTAGTCTCCATACCCCGATTTGTTCTCTTCCTTCTTATACAAGCTTGTTTACCTTTTTAATCTTGTTTCCTTTATAGCGTCTTCTATTCTGTTGCCTTATTCTTACTATGGTAAATATTCAATTATTTGTTAATTATTCCCTTTGGTTATTTATTTAGTTGGGTATCCCAATTTCCTCCTATCCCTGCTTTTACTTAAGGGTTGCAGTATTCAGATTAGTGAACCATTATGAACTAATATGATTTTACGATTGATATTTAGTTACAGTCAAGCTCTTTTCTAATAAAGGTTAAGGAGATAAACACAATCCTGATATTTTATTCTTGTAAAAGTCTTTCATTGGCTTTTATGTTTATACTTCAACTACATAGAGGATTTATCACAGTCCCCTATTTCCTATAAGTTTTTTTATTATTTCTTTATAATTTTTAGTTCCTTGACCTTCTGCTCCCCTCACCCTCGTCCATCCATTACCCTATTGGGCTTATGATACTTATACCTTCACTTCCTATAACACACATCTTAGTACACCTCCTTCATTCACCTTTTATATTAGTTACCTATATTTAAATTTATTAACAATTTTTATAATAATATGATTATTTGTAATGATAGAGATAAGTGACAATTGATTGGTCAGGTAGGAGGTACAAAGTGTAAACAAATTAGTGAATAAAAACTAATCCCCGGGGAGTGATTACAAAGTGAAGATGAAGCCCAATACCTGACTTATTTGGATTAACATACATTGGTTGTAATTATTCTCAAAACTTTTAATAGGGTTAACTCTTAGTTTCCTCTATTGAGGGGTGCTATCCGCTAACACGCATACATGGAGATAACCCAATGATCCCTATATAGTAATGGACTATATAAAGACTGATTTACCTCTTATATTTTATCCTCCATTAGCACCTCCCTTTTATATTCCCATGAACTCCTTTTTTACAAAATTCCTAACCCAAACCTTATTTACAATATCGGCCAAGACATAAAAGACGGGTTATCAATACTCAACCTTATAACTTACCCAAACAGCAGAAAGTTTCCCCTCTAAGCAGCTACTAATTAGCGTCCCCCTCATTTTCTAATGCTTTATTTTTATAAAATAGTTATTATGGCTAAATATTTAAAGTCCAGTAACCGGTCGAGGTCATAAATCGATAAAAGAATTATCAGTGGGAATCATGGAGTGATAAAAGAAAAACGGATTAGGAAAAGAGAACCATAAAGACGAAAAAGGATAAAGAAGCAAGAGTTGGGGTAGGGAAAATAAATAATGGATAGTAACAGGGGTTGGCTTAGCCTTAGTATGGGATAGCCTGGGGGTTATACAATGGGAGGGGGTAGGCTCATGCTTAAACCGTAGAGGGTATATGGCTAGGGTACTGGTAAATGACAATGGGTGATAATATAGGAAAGGATGAAACGTATTTATCTAAATTCAATATTGTAATAGTTGGCTAAGATCTCGCCCCCCTATCCTCGAATAAAGTGAGAGGTAATATTTATAAATCACTCAAGAAAAAACTCGATAAATGTACTATAAGCATAATAAATAAGAAGTCCACAAATGTATTATCTGGAATAATCGCTCACTTTTATGTATATGTGGGTTAATTATATTTACAAATCCTCTTTTCCTTACAAATCCCCTTTCTTTTTACAATTTATGATTCAACTGTCATCATATAATTGAAGGTTTTCATTCTACTATAGGTTTCAAATTACTCCCCCTAATTCTTTCTAGCCTTTACCCTGGGTTTGGTATTGAACTAATCCATTCCCATTTCTTCAATATCTATAAGTTAGTGATTGGACTATCCATTACATTCAATTTATGAATATGAGGAGATCAAAGTCCCTCCTTACCCCCTCGAGTTGTAAAACCACTCACTGGTATAATCGTCATATTCGTTACATCCCTTAATGGATCCTTTTTTTTCACTTTATAACAGAACTACATAAATCGTACTTCTAGTCATCATAGGACTTAATGGTAGCTGTTGGTATTGAACTTGACCCTAAAATAGGGTAGTGGGGGTATGGTGACAAAGAAATGGGTAATTGAATCACTATATTGTAAAGATAGGGATTGGTAAGATCAAAGTATTGGAAACTCACTTATACAATTGGGCAATATGGTTGTGGTATTTGTTATCGTAGATAATCCTTAGTCCCTATACTCCCCCATTTCAATCAGGGTTGAACCCCCATAGGGTTAATATGAAACCTTTGGTGGCTTACAATTATTCCTGTTAAATTTCTTAAGCTCCTACATATCTCAAACAATTCAAGTTGTCACCATAGTAAACGTTATTTATGAACGGGTAGAGGTATTGATATATTTATAGATAGTTATTGAATACAACCTATTCATTGAGAAGGGACTAGTCATAGAAAACTGTACGGTTAATCCCCAAAGGGAAAGATTAGAGCCCAATAGATATTTGTAGTAATATTTAACATAGATCTATTGCTAATTTGATTATACCCCTTTCTTTTCATAATTAAGGGTACCCTCCCTAGGTATTTAACTCGAGATATGGTTGCCTATTTGGGATATTGGCTATTGAGGTGATATAGTTACATATTCATAGGTTGTGAGTGGCAATTACTCTCATTGTCCCGGGTCTCCTTCCTTTCCTATGGTTACTATTATTATACCTTTGTAGATGCTTTTATTTCAATTCCCTTCTTGTATAAGTCGTGCTAGGTTTTTCTAATAGGCTTAGGTTATTCACGTTGTTGGACAAATCCTTTTCTTTATATCCTAGTCGGTTCTATCAAATGGCTGACTAATATATTTCATGATGATCATTCAAGCTCATCATAGGCCAGGATTTGGATCAGTATAATGGTAAATATTTTTATTACAAGCCAGGTTTTATGGATAAGGATTGGGTATTTTTGAATAGTTAACCTAAGAAATAATAATAGCTATATAGCCACTAGTTTGTATTAAATATTATTAGGAATTATTCTTAGTTATTCTCTCTATCTTATCCTCGCCCTTACATCCCATTATAGCCATTCAAAAGCATTTCTATACTAATTTAGTATTGTCATACTGGTCTCTTTTTATTATCCTCTATCCTGAATTTCTTAGCTTTGTTACACTCTTACCTTTTTACCCTGGGTATTACCCTTTACCCCTCTCGTTAAAACACTCTTGTAGATTCCCTTCCCCTGGGTCCCAGTGGATCCCCTTGCTGGGTTATCTTCTGACTTCCCATTTGTCTGTCGATATGCTATATTTATATTCTTTTCAATCTTCAAACCCCTCCTATTAAATGTCAAGTAAAGATTTAGGTTTTTAAGGTAATAGGGAGGAGGGAACTTATGAAGGATAAAGAGTGGTAAGTTGAGCCTAGGAGGGATATGATAATAGTGGATATAAATAATAGGGACATAGATGCTAACCAAATTTGAGAATTAAGGGATCACCAACATAAAATGGAATAGAATCAAATATGGGTAGGGATCAAGGGGATGAAAGAGGGTAAAGGTGTATCAAGAATCTAAGTATAATACTAAAAAGAGTGAGGGTAGTGGAGGATAAGTCTTCATAATGATTACCTATTCTATCCCCTATGCTAGCAATGGGTTATATACCTCAGCTTATATGCTAGTACCTCCATTATCTTCATTTAATCCTAAGCAATCCCTTGAACTAGGGAAATATCCTATAGTTATGCATTTTTATATAGAAGAAGGATTAGGTGGAAGAACTTGTCATAGGAAGGGAGTAAAATTGGGAGTAGGGTAACTTGGAGGATCAGTAGCTAAGAGATAGAAGGGGTAGCTAATAATAAAAAGTATAGAACAAAAGCGTAAAAGATAAGCCAAATAAAGAGGCGGAAACTTAGTAGGTGAAAAAGGTAATAATCGCAGGTGTTCCATAGGGGGGTGCTTGGCTAGTGAGAGTAACTAGACTATATAGAATAATAAATTTAGCCTAGGCCTTGTTTAACTACATTAATAGTTTGTACCTGTAGAAATTCCCCTATACTTTATGAATAGGGTTTATACTAAAGACACTAGTCTATAAATTATGCTTATACCGATACCTGTAAAAATTGGGTGGAACCTATGAAGGGGTAAATAAGGTTCTTGTAATAGTTTTTGTGAAATTAAATAGTTAATTGTTAAACTAGTATAGTAATATATACTTGGCTTTTATGTCGATTTTATGCTTGGTAAATTTCTGGTTACGTAATTTTGTGGGTAGGGTTAACTTCACTGGGTTTGTTGGGATTTATCGATAGGTTGTAGTTGGTGAAACCAGGGCTAAAGGATAATCGATCAAATGGTTTACTAGTCCATACTTGTTATTAATTAACATCTATCGTATGTTTTATTTTTTCTCCGTTATAAGGTCCTCCTTCATTCTCTTCATTCCCTCTTTCTCCAAACCCTAGTCCTTTCTCCCGCTCACTTCTGCCCTAGTTCCTAATCCCGAGCTTTCTTCATCTCAATTAAGTCTTTCCTTTCTTTTTAAATTCTTTATCCCTCCCTATCTTTCTCTTTTTCTCATTGTCGCTCTATCGTTGACTATTGATTCATAGACTCAAATACCTTTAGCCTTAGGGTGAAATTCTGGGGTGGATAGGGGTTACTAATATAATAATTAGAATAACCTACCTAATATCTCCATAAATGTCAAACCAGTCACGTTTCGCCTTATCGGTCCCCTAATAATCTAATAAGCTAGCTAGTATAATCTATATAATAAAGCATATTTATAGACTGGTATGGGTTTGCCTTATATTACAGGGGATTGATAAGTTGAGGTACTACCCAGGTGTCCCCCAGAGCAATTAAATCATTTTTTCTAATAAGTAAAATAATAAACTCAATTTAATAAGTTGACATTGTGAATAGACAGGAATCAATTGGGAACAAAGTAGCTCAATAAAGGGTTGAATAGTAGTTATTCTATGACAAAGGGTAGGTTATGGGATGGGTTAGAGAAATACCTAGTTAAACCAAACGAGAAGATAATCTTATTTTTATCTATAGGCTTATTGTATATAATATAGTCCATATCGATACTTGTATCGATTTAATTTAAATATTATGTTTTGTATCCACGTAAGAATAGGAATGGTTGATTTAGCAAAGTATAAAGTTAGGGGGTAGTGCCACGTGAGACTTGGAAAATGGAATAGCGAATAGTTGGTAGAGTCTATCGTAGATTGTTAGTTTATAAACAAGTTTTAGCTGGAGAAAAGAAGGTAATAGGAAGAAAGAGTTGGAATACTTTATAGGGTAATAACATAAATAATTCAATAATAGTATTGTGTTTAGCATAACTAATGATGGGTTTAATTTGAGTTCATAACGTAATTTATACTACTATAAGGAGTAGTTCATCCTAAATATCTGTACCTAAAAGGCCTCACTGGGCTATAGTATCAATAAATGAATTATCGTAAACTTTTATTTAGGAAGCTAGAGCGGCTTACGCGAATAGGATGGAGGGGTTAATTTATTAGGGTATAGCGTGGGTATTTATCCCTTAATTGGTTATTGTAGCCAGTTTTTCTCCTTTCCATTTAGTGGCTATTTATAGGTGGTAATACCCTCCTATTTCTTCCCTTTCTTATTTACTAGTGGGGCTTGCTCATCCTAACTTCAGCTTGATAAAGCTTCAAAGGGCTCACACTAGTTTATGGGTAGGGATTGATTGGAGTTGAATTATTGTCATAGTAGGAGTCTTAGTAGAGATAGTCGATTTATAATATCGATTTAGATAAGATTGGAGGTTATGGGCTAGCCTGGATATTTTAGATAAAGATTTGTCATTGTGGTAGAAGAGAGTTGAGAATTCCTAATATGGTTCTATAGTAGTAAAGTTTTTAGGTTAAGTAGTTTCTCTAAATCAACCATTTATGGTTTAGTATTATACGTGCGTAGTTATGTAAGTTTACGTCCCCTGACCTTCTATTTATCTAGTCTACCCACCTCTTTTTTCACTTTATAATCATCGGCCATACATACATAAATATTAAATTAGGCTTAGTATTAAATTAGGCTTTAAAGTACCCTCCAGGTAAATATATATTTAAAAGTAATACAGTTGACAAGGGAAGTTAGTGAATGAAGGGTTTCGATTATATTGACACTTTATCGCACAAAAGGTGGAGGTTTCACGAAGAATGGAATAATCAAAAAGACTTGTAAAAAGAAGAATGAGGGTGAGAAAGGGGGATACAACTAGAGATAGGATACACCCGTAGAGAAAAGGAAGCAGGTACCAACTTAAGAGCTGTTTCAATCCTTGGAACTCCTAGGCATTATACCCCCTCCTTTCGTTGGTTTTTTATAAAACATTCCTCTATCTTTTAGAGTTCTATTATGGCGCACTTAGTCAGTTGGTTTACTCTATTCATATTTTGTCGTATGTTCAAGTCCTATCCCGCTACCTTTTTCGTTCTTTGTCTTATTATATTAGTGTTAAGTTTCTTTATTATGTTATAATTCTTATTCCTTTAATTTATTTATAGTGCCTATTTAAGCCCTAGGTTTAGTGCTGATCCCGGTCAGTTATAACTGTTCGAGTTAAGTCCGTACTCCCCCCTCCTGAAATCTAGGTAGGTGCTAGATCTAA
>JAKSZP010007683.1:0-10484 GCA_022478985.1 Massospora cicadina
TCCCAATCTCGCTCTCAAAGTCCAGCTCCTGTTTGTATAGGCCAAACATGGCCGCGGTTAGACTAAATAATCAATATAAACCTTAAATGACAGTAATAAAAATAGACAAGGCTTAGGAACAGCTTTATTTGATAATTTAGGCAAGTTGATAGAAAACGGAACTAGAGAACCTCACATTCTCCAGTCCTATCTCTTATAGCTCTCTGCTGCAAGCATAGATCAAGCTCATTCGCAATGCCTGAAGTTATGTCTTTTTTGACATGCCATAAGCAAACCCAATTGTTTTAGGCCGGATTGAATTCCATAGTGGCTGAACCACCATACCTAAGAATCGTTCCAATTCTGATTCGAATTCACCTTTAACCTAGTTACCACCCACTTTAAAACCATTTGGTTCGACCCCAGGCCTGATGAAACATCTAACCGTCGTCCTTCCCCAGTCTTGGTCTCAACCTGGGGTCTAGCCAATACTAATCTCTCTCACTTCCTCTATCTTCCACACCAGTCTGTCCTGTCTTATCAAATATCAGGGCAATATGATGTTGAGGATAAACTTCAACCGTCACACACAGGATATTATCAAACTGGTCCGGCCATAATTTATTCTTTCTGGTATTATAAGTCCATAAAAATCCTATTAATTTCACCAGTTTTGTCAAAGCAAAGTTTATGGGCGCTCCACTGTCAATGATTGCCCTCACTCTCACTCATTTAAATATGATTTCTGCATAGTTACAATCAGAATATCGTAATAGGGTATTTACTGAGTGAATAGTGGTGTTATTTGCCAAATCAAAAGAATTGATTAGTTGTGATGAGAGTTCATGGAAGATTCCTTGACCGTACTAAATAGTTTGGATACATTTGCCTCATCTAATCATCTTGAGTAACTCCTCTTTGCTCTCTGTATATTTAATATTGTCTTCTAGATGACGAGCATACAGTCAAGACACTTTCTTTGCAATTTGGATCAAATTTTAGTTTTAACTCAAGTAATAGCGTTACATCCATGCTAACTGTAATAATTTGGCAGAATCCTTGAGATACGCCGTGAGGGGTTTGCACAGGGTTAGCTCACTAAGCAATAGGACCAACGATATGATGAAATGTGGCCCTTGGTAACAACAAAATAAACGCTAATCTAATAACTATGGGGCACTTGCTCCCACTATAATATTTTATTTTAATATAATGAAACTCCGCGGATCCTCTCTGTCTTGCTCACTTTATCCTATTAAACAACAACAATTCTCTTAATTGCTCATCCCGCTCATATACAGTGGCTTCAGATGATACCATGCTTGTTGCTTGGACTATTTGGTTCCACCAATTCTTCTCATTTCAGCTAGTTACTCTTTAGTTCTCTATCGCCTAAATTGTAGTCAAATTAATTCATACTCATCAAAGTCAACATCGCCCAATCGCCTTATTTTGAGGCAATCCAATAATTAGCCTGTTAAACCCAATATTTCCTCATCTAGAGGCACTCAAAAAATAGTAACTAATCTCATTTTGGCGGATTCATCTCAAACCGCCTTAACTATCCCAGGATTATTGCCCAGTCATATCGGAATTGTGACATTACCCCTCCTTGACTGGATGATAAGGCTCTTATTGTTTGTATGGTCAAAGGAACTTCACATGTACCCATTAATAATTTGACCCCCTGCAGGTTCCTTAATGGTGTAGATGTCAGCCCTTAGTTATCTCAATGATCTCGAATGGTCTGCTCCATATTCTGGCGAGCTTTTTCCTTCTTCTGAACCCATATTGGTCGTGAAACAGGACCAATTCCCCTACCCTGAACTGTGGAAGACTGCTGCATCTATATTGGTCAACCACATAATC
Source organism: Massospora cicadina (assembly GCA_022478985.1). Taxonomy (NCBI): domain Eukaryota; kingdom Fungi; phylum Entomophthoromycota; class Entomophthoromycetes; order Entomophthorales; family Entomophthoraceae; genus Massospora; species Massospora cicadina. Next base: position 1,849 of record JAKSZP010007683.1, read on the forward strand.
CCAAATTTTCTTGTCAAGACTAGTTGAATATGCCTTGGTTTGGAGCTTAATCAGCGTGTTCATTAAGGTAGAAAAATAACAGTGTGGCTTGACTCCGCCGGTATCCTCTACAAAGGAATAAACAATGCAGGTAGTACTGGATGTCGTCCATAAAGCAATTGGAATGGGCTCTTACCAGTTTGATGAGTGGTAGCTGATATTATATGTGAAGACAGCGGTGGATAAAAGGGTGCTCCAGTCTGACGGTCGCTCATTTTCAAGCTTGCATAGAATATTTACCAAAGTTTCATTGACCCATTCCACCATATCGTTATATTCAGGGTGGTAGGGGGTAGTTAAGACCTTGCGTATTGCCATATGCTCTTTAAACTTGGCCAATATATGTAATGTGAAATTGGTTCCGTTGTCTGTTAGGATAAATTGCGGACACCCATGGCACTTTATGAAGCACACCAGGATGAACTTGGTGGTAGTGACAGCCCCCAAATACTTGATAGCCCTCGCTTCCACCCATCTTGTCAAATGGTTGATAGCTACTATTAAATATTTTTAGCAGTTTGCACCAGTTGGCAGCGGCCCCACCACATCTAATGAAACTGTATGCCATGTGAACCAAGGCTTAATTATCTGTTAGGTGGTCTTCTGGTGGTATGGTTTCTCCACTTGGCACTGATGACAACAACCAACTGTCTCTTGTATTTCATAGTGCATACTCTCCCAATAGTAGTGGGGTGTCATGTAAATGGCAGAATAAGTTTAAACGAGCCTGCCATTCGGGATGCATAAGCACCCAAAAAGCAAGCCAGAATGCCAGAGGCATTGTCAACCGGATGACCTGATAGGGAGCTGGGAATTGGAAAATGATGAAACTTTGGTGTAGCAACATGGTGAGAATGATCCGATGACAAACCACACGGAACCCTCTCCCAACCCAGGGGGTCTTGCTGCAGGGGGTGGAATCACTGAGATAGTCTTAATAAGGTCCTCAGTATATGGTGCCATTTCAACTGTAATGCAAGTAGATGGATTCTCTCTTGCAACTGGTGGACATATGGCCACAATATCCCCATGTATTGCTGCCGAAAGTTAGTGATCATGGTGTTGTAGAGCCAAAAATATCGGACTCACAGAACCCAATTGATGATGGAGGGGGCCATAGTGACCAAGAGTACTGGTAGAGCCCATCCAGTATACAAACTGACAGGCCACCAGGGAAATGCTATCAGGGAAGTTGTCAGAAGAAAAATAAATTTTGTTTAGTTTTTTGATAGAATCTTATTTGTAGGAAAAGGAAGAAAATGACCAACAATTTTCTCAGTGCTATGCAACTAATTAAATAGTGGTTGATTGGGGTAGTGTCAAGTTGGGATCAGGTCCTGCAATTTCGACCTAACTGGCAAATTGTTCAGTAATGGGTGGGTTTGTTCCTTGAGAACTGACATCACAAAATTTGGCGGTGGGCTGAAATGCTGTTGGTTTGACCTCAAACGTCTGCACTGGGGCTCTAGCTACATTTCTGACAGTTGGTATGATGGCATTTGGCCCAATGAGCGACAGGAATCCCCCAAGGCCACCCCACGTAGGGACAGGTCCATTTGGTTGGGAATGGGTTTGAGACGCCCAACCCGCCAGCGCTCAGTCGCTGAACCATTTGTTCGATCAATGGCATCACATTGGCTGTAATTCCCGAGTTGCCAACAGAGGGCTTTGATCCCTTATTGATGGTGCCTGATGTTAGTTCTATTGGCACATTGATCAAATTGGAACTGTTGGGCGTTCCAGCCAATACCTCAGTCTTCATGCCTTTCCAGCCATTTGAGATTCAGCCATCAGCCAGATTGCTACTCAAATTAGATCTGATCAATTTCAATTCAACAATCTCAGCGCAATTTTGCTGATTTCCTGCAACAGTTCTGCTGAGGTTAGTGTAAATATTGGGGGTGGGATCTGAAGCAGAAGAGCTGTTACCCATTGCTTGTCTACTATGTGAGTGAGATCGCCCTGAGTAACGAGTGGTACCGCCATCCTCATTGGTGTCTTTTTACTTGGGAATTGGAAGATGGCCCGATCAAGAGCCAGGGGACGTTCCCTGGGACTTACACGGGGTCGCAAGAACTCCAGCGTCTTTTTCACCCTTCCATGACCTACCACTTTATGGGCATCCATAATTATTGCAGGCCGGGCATAGGGTTTTGGGAAACTCAGCATTGATTTTTCCAATATGCTTATATACTTCCCTATTGCGCAAGAAGGTATCCTGCCTTAGCCCATCTAACACTTTGATCACAGGCAGTGGCTTATCTTGATATTTGCCTACAATTATCTTTTTGTACATTGTCAGCCACATCCTCTGTAATGGCGACCGTGGGTAATTGGGAAAGATAGTCCGCATTCTGATGCTTTGCCCCAGGTCAATGCATGATCTCAAAATCATATGCTTGGAGCTTCAAAGCCCATCACGCGAGCCGCCCTTCAGGTTCCAGTAGATTCTTTAGCCAGCGCAAGGAGGCATGATCCATTACCACTTTGTTTTCATCTGTGAAGGTAGACCCAGAAATGCTTGTATGCATAGATTACTGCTAAACACTCCCACTTGATCATGGTGTAATTCCGCTTGGGGCCAGTTAAACTGCGGCTACAATATGCAATGGGGTGCTCCACACCATCATCTTCCTTTTGGGATAAAACATCCCCTACAGCAGAAAGCGAAGCGTCTGTTTGCACTATAAACTCTTTTTCAAAATTGGGGTATTGCAAAACAGGTGCGCTAGCCAACGCGGCTCATAATCTATCAAAAGCGGTTTGACATTGATCCATCCAGTTAAAGACAGCATTTTTCTTAAGTATCTCAAAGAGTGGAGCCCCAATACAGCTGAAGTTGGGAATGAACCACCAGTAGTAACCAATCATTTCCAAGAACACCTAGATCTCCACTTATTGCTTGGCTGAGTCATCTTGCAGATGGCTTCCACCTTGTCTGGCTGAGGGCTAAGCCCTTTGGAGTCTACTACAAATCCGAGATATTCCAATTGTTCCTTTAAAAAGTTGCTTTTCAGGGCTTAATCTTGATATTAGCATTAGCCAGGTGGCTGAACACTTGCTCCAGGTGTTCAAGATGCTCCGTGAACATCTGCGAAAACATGTTGATATTGTCAAGGTAGACAAGAATGCAGGACAGCTTTAGGTCGCTCAATATAGTATCCATAGACTACTGGAATGTAGCGGGAGCATTGCACAAACCCTGTGGCATACATGTAGGCTGGAACAGTTCTTTTGAGGTGATGATTGCGCACTTTTCTTGTTCCATTGCTGGCAACTCAATTTTCCAGTACTCCGATATCAAATCCATAACAGAGAAATACTTGGCCCCACCTAACCAATCTAACACGTCGTCAATTTGTAGAAGCTGGTACAAATCTTTTTTTGTAATGCTGTTAAGCCTCCAATAATTGATTACTACTAAATTAGAGCCATCTTTCTTTTTGACAATTAGTACTGGGGATGCCCAAGGACTTTTTGATGTCTCCAACATTCCTTTTTCCACCAATGTATCTATTTCTGCAGACACAACTTCTTCCGCTGCCTTTGAGTGATGGAAAAGCCATGACCTAATAGGGGGGTGGTCTCCCGTGTCCACACGATGCACAACACCATGTGGGCAACCCAAATCATGGTCATCAGTTGCAAAGATGCTGTGATACTTTTTTAACAGATCCATCACCCTGTCCTTCTGATCCTCCGATAGACCAGTGAGCGCCTCCCAAGGAACCACAGTCATTATGCTGAAGGTGGTTTTTAAAGGCAAGCTGATCTTCCCAAGAACCAAAGTTATGTATCTGGTGGACCTCATTGATAGGGATCAAATGCAGGTAAGCTACCACTTGGTGCCGCTGAACTTTCATCACCTCCCCCTGCAGATTCGCTACTAACACTTTACTTCCTCCTGCCCAGGTAACAGTAACCCAGGAGCCACATGAGTTTCAAGTCATGATTGTTAGTGCCCCACAACCTCTCCATACAGACCGCCCAGTATATCATTTTCAAGCTCTGTCCCAATTATGACCTGATGCGCAGAAGGGATAGAAAAGAGTTCGCAGCTCGTAGTGGAATCCCTTTGTACTTGTAAATCTGGTTTGGGAGCATTCAGGTCTTACGCTTCATCCACCAATATTTACAGGTATCACACTATCGCTATAGGCGAGATTAATTTGATTAGAGTGAATTGGATCATCTGGAACTCCGCTGGAAGTAAAATAGATGGGGATCCGTTGTCCCAGGATGGCTAGGGTCTCTTCCATCATGTCAACGACAGCCCCATAGTGGTGTATAAAAGCAGCCCCAATCAGCAGATCATATTTGCTATTTTGTAATACTACCACCGGTGCCATAATTACAACGGATCTAAACTGCAAAGGAAGCACGCTATACGCTCCCTCAGAGACTGTGGTTTTCATTCCCGCAGTCCCATACACCATCCGATGTTCTAAGTCAGGTTTTAAAGCCAACTTCGCCACCAACTTAGTGGAGACAATGTTAACAGGAGCGACTGTATTAATTATAGCTCGTACTCAGGTTTTGGCTACCACCACGTCACAGTAAGTGTACTCTGAGTAAGATGAATGCCGGTTATTTACTATGTGTACATCCAGCGGTTCACGTTTTTCCAGGAAACCTATAATACCTGCACTGACTTTAGGGTATCCTGTTATAATAGCATCCACTGGAAAGGGGACCTCTACTTCTCTTAGAGATAAAGCATCCACAAATGGTTCTAGCTGTTATGATGGATTTTGGTCAAACAATTGGCAAGTGTAAGGCTTTGGCTGCTCCAGAAACCCTGTGTTGGCCATATTTTTGAATTGTGCTTGGGTCATCACATTTACTCCTCCAACTGGCTGTTGTTAGAGGAATGTATCATCATACTGGGAGGCTTCTACTGCCTTCAATACAATAGATTCAAGGGGTACGTATGAATCTGAGATAGTGGAAGTAGAAAAGCCTGTCTCTACTCTACTATGCTCTGACTTTTCCCTGATAACCTTGATCCGGTTGTAAATGAGGAATCTGTTGATAGGGGCAAAATCGTCCCATGTGCCCGGTGCGACCACAATTAAAGCAACTTACTTCATAGGGCCTACATCTGTGCTTAATATAAGTTTGCCCACTTGGAAATCTATTCCAAAGGTGATCGGCATGACCAGACCCACATTGTTAGGCTGCCTGCTGTCAATCAGCATAGTTAGGACTGAAGCAGTAGTTGGGCTGCGAGGAGTAGCCTGGCATGATCTGCATTGACTGGTTGCTTCCCTCTCCATAGTTAGGGTGGTTCCCGGTGGCAGTATGAATCTGCTCAATATTGGGTGGAGGGAAAGTTTCAGCTAACTATATACAAACTGAACTAGTTTAAAAAGAGGTACATCGTCCTCTAACAACAAGGCCATGACATTGTAAAGCTCAGTATATGGCTTCACCGCAGAGGCCATTGCAATGCATAAATCAGCTTCAGCTAGAATCCCAGCCCCAATCAACACATTTACTTCTGCCATAAACTTCTCAGCAAATGTGGTGAGAATCTCATTCCATTGAAACCTGATGGTCAAGAAATCAGCTTTCCGCTGTGACATCTTTGCTTTTCTGCCAAACAACCAAATCGCCATCTCCTTGAATTCTTGGTATGTAACGGAACTGTCTGAAAGGTAAAAAACAACTTGATCAGCACATTCAACATCCAAGGTAGAGATCAACAGTTTTGCCCTGCGCCGGTCCAAGGCTTCTTCAGTTGCAAACTCAAATCATTAAAAGAACCTATGAATATTTACTTCATGATCAAATGGCGGCAACTTAGCACAGCAGACTTCCTGGAGCAGCTCATCTTGTCTTTGAGCACAGTGTCCAATGCAAGTTTCAACTCTTCATATACAATGGTTCTATTGTGTCATGCAGATTTCTAATCAAAGCAACTTAGGTGAGGCATAACAGGCGACTGAGTTTTTATCGTTTTATTACTGATCAATGGGCCCGCTGTAGTGAACACCACTGTTATAATTTTGGCAGAATCCTTGACATACGCCATAAGGGGTGTGCACAGGGTTTAGCCCACTGATCAATAGGACCAATGATATGACAATTGTGGCTCTTGGTAACAACAGAATAAACGTTAATCTAATAACTATGAAGCACTTGCTCCCACTACAATACTTTATTTTAATATAATGAAACTCCGCGGATTCTCTCTGTCTTGCTCACTTTATCCTATTAAACAACAACAACTCTTAATTTTTCATCCCGCTCATATACAGTGGCTTCAGATGATACCATGCTTGTTGCTTGGACTATTTGGTTCCGCCGATTCTTCTCATTTTGGCTAGTTATTCTTTAGTTCTCTATCGCCTAAATTGTAGGCAAATTAATTTGTTTTTATTTAACCGAGGTAAGCCAACCAGGGGACGGAAATTACCATAATAAAACTAAAATCATAATAAAATAAAAATAATGATTAAAACGAAACTCCCAAAATGGACGGATCAAAAAGAATTGCACTAACAAAATATCCAACCAGGTGGTCAGCAAAGGCTGCTATCACTCCATGGTAGATGAGGAGGGGGGATTGGGGGGCTCATCTTCAGCCGCATCTATCTCATTCCAGAGTAGGGTGCGTGTTAAGGAAGATAGTAAGGGTGTGGGGGCATTGGCGGCATGGGGCTCAATATCCTTGATGACTGGAACTTCCAAACAGTTGCCAGCCATCATTATACCAACGATGCATTTGCTAAAGCGTCTTCAGCTTTGAGGTGGGCGTCTGGGAATTTAACAAATGTAATAATGTTGGTTTGGGTTATTTTTGTTTTTGGATTCTGTCTTACTGTTACCACATTCTGGATGGCTTCAGTGACGTTTTTGTGTAAAGTTTTCATGTTGATCTTACTTTGTGGAGTAAGATTTATGGGGATGACGGGAGGTAGAATTCCTCCTGTGAGCGCAGTCACATATTTGGCGGCAGCTTTGCAAAGCGGATGGCAATCTGGTGTGGCGGCTACTTCTACTACAAGCTGGTGGTCACTGTAGAATGGTTTGGCATAAGGTTGTGGGACATACTTCTGAGGTGGGAATTTTGCATCACATTCTGCGTTACAGAGCTGCTCAAGTTGCAGCGTCAGTTCTTTAATGATGTTACCTGATGCGCTTTTCATCCAATAATTCCCATGGATTTTGGTTAATTTGATTGGGGAATCAGCGTACAGTAGAGGTTTGTTTGAATCATTTGCAGATTCATGGGAACAAACTGGGATCTAATCTGATGTTTGGTTGGATGAATTATTTGTGGCATTGGGCCAAGGTGGGTGCTGATTTGTGGCTGCAGGTGCAGCTGCAGCATCAGGCATTGGAGGAGGGGAAGGTAGGATCATACCCCATGTTGGAGTTGGCACGGGGTGGGCGGTGGATTGGTAGGCATCAGGCAAACTTTCAGCATCGGTGGAAGTTTCTTAGTATGGGCATTTACATTTTGAGTGGTCTAACTTGAAACAGGATGGACAAATCGTCCTTCCGCCCTCAACGCGGGCCCATAACGGATGGTTGGGGGCAGATGGGATGGTGGCATGAGGGGGAATTGCTAGAGAAATTTTTGTAAATTCAAGGCTGATTGTGGCATATGCCCAAGGCCCAGCAAAGCGTGTGGCCCCATTTGGGACCACAAATTGCAAGATGGGGTTGGCACCGTAGGCTACCAAACTTTCCATCAGCTCCTGGTGGAGCACTTTGGGAGGGAGGTGGGTGGGCAAACCAGCAAACTGGACCACCAAGGTGGTGTCCATTAAAAGCCAGTCTGAGTTGTTGGGAGGGGAATATTATTAAAAATTAATGGCACCATGCTGCAGTGGCTGCATCAGCTTCACAGGGGAAGCCAAGATCAAAGTACCCCTTATAGGGGCGGAAGTCTATAAAACAGGCTGGTGTAATAACCGCCTGAGCCATTTTGATAATGGCTTGGTCATCGTAGGGGAAGAATTTATCATATTCAACCCTAAGGCTGAAATGCATGTTGCTCCGGGGGAGCACCAGGGGGCAGAGGGGCACCGCTTGGGTTTGGGCGAGATGGGCATTGAGATCCTTGAGAGGAACGAATCGTCCCAAGGGTTTGGAATGACTGGGTGAGCCAGTCTGAGCGCGTTTTCCTGTCAGACGGAAAATGGAGGGGGGAGTTTCACCGCTGCCCCACACTGGGACAGTTGGCGGGGGATCCAATGACATTGGAGCAAGACTTTGGTGTGCGATTAAGTGTTTACTTTTAATTTTACAAAAATTAATTTGCTCAGAAAGTTACGCCGAGCAGAGAGAGATAATTAGGAAAATTAATTTGTACTCATTGAATGTCAACATTGCCTGATCGCCTTAGTTTGAGGCAATCTAATAATTAACCCATTATATCCCAATATCACTCATCTTGAGGCACTCAAATAATTGTAACTAATCTCATTTAAGTGGATTCTTCTCAATTCGTCCTAAATATCTCAGGATTATCATCCAGTCATATTGGAATCATGACACTAATAATCTTATAAATTGGGTCAGTTGCTTCATCATCTACAATGAGATCATAAATGTTATATCATTATTCATAATATCTGGAGTAACAA
>JAKSZP010007684.1:0-10451 GCA_022478985.1 Massospora cicadina
TATTAATAGGTTCCACGTCCACTTACTGGAGCACTTCCAAGCCTGGCTCTATGGATATATGAGGCCAAGGCAACAGGTGCTCATAGAATCGTGGTTCCCACTTTGGTTCCCCTGCACAGACCCCTTTCTTCATACCTGCTCCATAGTGGTGGAAACCCCCTCAGAGTAGCGCACCAACCCCCCATACCTGGCAGTCCCTCTGGCAACAGGGGTAACCTGAGTACCCCAGGGTGCCCAATTTTATATATCTTTGTTTTCCACACATACTCGGTAATGCCTGTCCCCTGGTCAGCTTGCCTCAGTTAAATAAATAATTTACCAAATTTCTTACCTAAAACTACTTGAAAACAATAAATGAATAATGTTTGACTTAAGATTTAGCTAGAGTTGCAGGTTTGGTTCCTGGCTTAAACTTTTTTATCATCTAATTTAATTAGTTTATTTTCAATATATTTGAGGTAGTCTGACCAGGGGACAGACATTACTGAAACTAAAAACTAAAATCTAACATAACTAATTAATTCAAAAGAAACGCCCAAAGGAGTGGATTGAATAATACACACCAAACATAAACAAACAACCAGGTGGGGCAGCGGAAAACTGCTTACACAACCATTGCAGAAGGGGAGGAAGGATTGGGGGGCTCATCTTTGAAATCATCTTCCTCATCCAAGAGTAGGGCACAGGTCAAGGCGGAGAGCAAGGGCGTCAGGGCATCAGCAGAATGTGGTTCTATATCACTAATGATTGGTGTCTCATGGAAATTGACAGCTGTAATATTGCGCTGATATACGCGGCTAAAGACTATTAGCTTTGATGTGGGCGTCTGGGAGTTTAATGAATGTGGTAATATTGTTTTAGGTAATCTTAGCTTTATGATTCTGTGCTATACTTACTGCATTCTGGATAGCATCATTTACACTTTTGTGTAATTGATTTATAGTATTATTAATTTGTGGGGTGAGGGTTAAGGGGATAACAGGAGAAGGAATATCTCCTGTGAGAATCGCCACTGATTTGGTGACAGCTTTGCAAAGGGGATGACAATCTGGCATGGCAGTTGCTTTGACTGAAAGCCAGTGGTCACTGCAAAATGGTTTGGCATTTGGCTGTGGGGCATATAAACAAGGTGGGTATTTGGTGTCCCATTCTGAATTAACAAACTGCTTGATTTATAGAGATGGTTCTTCAATGAAATTACCTGATTCATCAATTCCAGCCAATAACTCTCATGGGTTCTGGTAAAATTGAATTGCAAATCAGCATATGGCTGAGGTTTGGTTGATTTGTTGGAGAATGCATGGGAGCAAACTGGGGTACAAGCTGGTGCTTGATTGGAGGGAGCATGTGTGGCACTGGGATGAAAAGAAGGCTGATTGGTGGCTGTAGGCTCAGCTGCAGCAACAGGCATTGGGGGAGGGGAAGGTAGAATTGTACCCTATACCAAAACTGGCATGGGGTGGGCGGCGGATTGGAGGCCAGCAGACGAAAAATTAGAGCCATCAGAAGCAGTTAAGGAAGGGCACTTGCATTTTGAGTGGTCCAACTCAAAACAGGATGGACAGATCATCCACCCACCCTTGACGTGGGCTCAGAATGGATGGTCAGGGGCAGAAGAAATGATGGCACAAGGTGGATTTGACAAGGCAAATTTACTGATTCAGGGCTGATTATGGCATATGCCCAAGGCCCAGCGAGGCATGTGGCCCCAGTTGGGACCACAAATTGTAAGATGGGGTTGGAGCCATAGGCTGCCAAACTGTCCATCAGCTCCTGGTGGAGCACTGCAGGAGGGAGGTGGGTGGGAAAACCAGCAAACTGAACCACTAAAGTGTTATCCTCTGGGAGCTGGGTCCAAATTGTGGAGAGAGGGGTACCCTGGAAAACCAGGGGCACAGTTGCCGCAGTGGCAGCGTCAGCTTCACAGGTGAAGCTGAGATTGAAATACCCCTTATAGGGATGGAAATCAATAAAACTGGCAGGAATCATCACCGCCTGAGCCATTTTGATAATGGTTTGGTTGTGGTAAAGGAAAAGTTTCCCATCTTTGACCCTAAGGCCAAAATGCATGTTGCTCTGGGGGAGCACCAGGGAGCAATGAGGCACCACTTGGGTATGAGCAAGGTGGGTGTCAAGATTTTTGGGAGGAATGAATTGTCCCAGGGGCTTGATATGACTGGGTGAGCCAGTCTAAGTGTGTTTTCCTGCTGGACAGAAAATGGTGTGGGGAGTTTCTCTGCTGCCCCACACTGGAGCAGCTGGCTGGGAATCTGAGGACATCATAGTGAAACTATGGTGGGCGATTGAACTTTGCTTTTTTCCATAAAATTTGCTTGGAAAGTTATGCTGAGTGGAAAAGGGATTCTAGTTAGTTTATTTTATTCAGTCAAAAAATGTAATACATTTTATTTTATTTAATTCATTTATTCAATTTATAGATTTAAATAATTTATTTCTTCCTTTTTTTGTAATTTATTTCCAAAAGCTTTCACAAGAAAGTTTATTAATTATAAATTATTTAAAATGTACAAATAATTAAATAAACTATGTACTATTATTAAACTGAGTTGAATTAAACTAAGTACCTTTATTGCTATATGATATAAACTAAACTAACTCATAGGAAGGGTGGTTAGCTGAGCGGGTAAAACTGGTGCCACCCCTAGTGCAGGTTTTGAGTTCGAAACCTGTACTGCTATAAAATTTCTCAGTGTGGTATATTTATCCCAAGGTTGATCCACCTCGAATAATTTTTTAAACTATCTCATAGGTCTAAAGCTTATCTTTTATTTATTTGGGGAAGGTCGACCAGGGGACAAGCACTTCTGATATAGTGTAAAAACTAATGAAATTTGACAAATAAAGACACCTCAGAGGGTTCAAGGCCCCTCTTGTTGTCTCCAGGATCACCAAGATTAGGACGGTAGGGAAGGGGAGTTATGCAGGCTTATTCTTGGATTCAGCATGTGTGAAGGAAAGGATCAACTTTTAGGAACCATATGTGGAACCATGTATTGATTGTCCTTCTGTTACAGGGGTCCATATGTCCAGATAGCCATGCTTGGAAATGTTCCGATATATGGCTGTGGAAGCGATAGATGGCTTCTTGGATTGTTCACACTGCTCCTGTGAACATTTCCAGTACCATTGTATGTATCGCCCATAGTGCTATTGCTACTATTAGCACCCTGAGAGATGGGTGGATAGGAGAGTCCATGTTTATATTGAACATGTTCCTTGCTAGGCTGAATGGATGTCCATTTTCTTGGTGGAAAAGGCGCATGGCCTCTTTCCATACCACCACTGATGTTGGGCATTGTTCTAAATGGTGGGCTAGGCTTCCATATTGAACACATATTGAACATGAGGTGTGATTGGCATTTGACCATTCAGCTGTTTGGTATACTCTCCTCATGCACCTCCATACATGTGCTCTTATCCTGGGTTGGAGTAGAGGGTGATGTGTGTATCTCAATACTCTTCTTTGGGTCTCCAGGTTGTAGGGTATGTCCATATGGTCCAGGTAATCTATCCTGGCTATGGTATTTGGGCTTTTGCTTATTATATTGTCTGTGACTATTTGATCATTGAACTCCTGTCTGTGAGTTACCCTTGGGCATCCTTGGTGACTGGTTTGTTCATTTATGTGGATCTGCCATGTCGCTCTTCTCATGGATAGGAGTATTTGGTTGAAATGTGCAGGAGTGCCGTGTGGTCCTGCAGCTGTAGTATGGGATGCCAGATACTTTATTAATGTGTTTGGGTGATCTGGGTTTCTTAATTGTAGTGCACGTGTGAAGTTATATCTTGCTGTTCTGGCCCAGTGTGTATCTGGAAGATCTGGGCTAGTCACCTAAGCTATCCAGGATCCCAGTATATGGGTTGCTTGCTCTACATAATTAGTAAGCCCCATGCCTCCAATCCTTCTAGGTCCAAATATGGTTTTAAGGCGTACAGGGGGGTTGTGGTTGGACCATAGACATCCTGGTAATAGGGCGTGGACTGTGTTGAAGAAAGATGGTGAGAAAGCGATTGCATGGGCTATGAACCATATGATTGATAGAATCATAGAGTTGGCAACCATGACCCTTCCTGTTAGACCTGTTTGGTGTCCATGTAAGGAGGCAATGCGTTTTGTTTTATTTTGTCCAATAATTGATTTTTCATCATGGAGTTAGCGTAACCTCCTGCTTCCAACCATACTCCCAAGTGATGAACAGGGCCAGCTGTTGGCTTGGTGATGGATGGAAGTTTCAGTGGGGTCGTTGCTAATTTTCGCCTCCTATGTATGGTCAGGAGTTTTGTGTTGTACTAGCTTGTTGGCCCTGTGCAGATAGCATCCACTGGGTCTGATATTTCCCTAGGGGTATAATTTCCGTTTTCTCAGTGTTGAGTGATGCATTACTTATGGCTGAATAGTCTTGTATTATCTTCTCAATTCTGCAAGCGTTCTGATTGTTGGATATGCCCACCACACAAATATCAGCAAATGCCATCATTTTGACTGGTGGTGACCCTTGACGTTGATTCTTTTGAGCAGTATGTTTGTATTACAGATTAGGGGGTCTAGGTTAAAGTTGTAGAGTAGAGGGCTTAAGGGGTCTCCTTGTTATAGTCCTCTCTGTGGGATAAATGGGTTGGTTAAGAAGCCTGCTCCCTGCACAACCATGGTAGCAGACTCTGTAAACAACATTACCCAGTTTATAAATCCGTTTGGGAGCTTGAATTTTTGAAGGCAGGCCCTAATATAGGTCCAGTTCACCCTGTCGTATGCCTTTTGTTGGTCTAAAAGACAAGTGCTCCAGAGGTTTTGGACTGGCAGACATTTGCAACTGTGTGGATGTTATCCCATATGGACCTTCTTGGGAAAAATCCATATTGTGATGGGGATATCGCATCAGTTGCAATTTCTCCTAGTTGTTTAGCAATAATTTTTGTGAAAGTTTTTGTATATTTGTTAGTTAGGAAAATTGGGCGCCAGTTAAATAGGTCTAATCTGTCTCCTTTCTTGAATAAAGTGACCGTGTAGGCTTCTTTGCCTCCAGGTAGGAGGCATGTTTCCCTAATACACTTGTTCATTGAAGCTAAAAGAATGTTAGAGATGTTAGTAAAATATTTTATATAAAATCCATAAGGAATCCCATCAGGTCCAGGGCATTTCCCTCTTGAAGCACCGCGTATTACTTCCCAGAGTTCCTCACGTGATACTAGGTTATTTAAATTGTTATTTTGAACCGTGGTGTAAATGTGTGCGCTTCTAAGGAATTTTTCGATTTTTTCTGGTTCAAATGGCTCCGATTTGTACAATTTCATATAAAATTCTGTGCACTTTGGTCGCGACTTCTTTGGGTGTTTCTACTATGGATTTGTCCAGTTGACAGACCCGTGTAAAAGATATCATATTTTCCTGGCGTGGAATCAGTGGAAAAAGTAGCTCAAGCAAGTTTCTCCATCTCTTATATTTTTGACTTTATGTTGGACTCCAACTCAGTGTTGGTGTTCGCAGATCAGGGTGTTTAGCCAAGCAGAAACCTCCACCCATTTACAACCCCATCCATGGCTGTATCCCATTTTTGGTACATTGTGTTCTAGATAGGCAATTTCAGCCAATGTGTTTTTGATAATGGCTGAAACTGACCTGTGTCTCCAAGATGATGTATGTTTAATTTGTTGGGTTGTTGATTTTTTGAAGTTTTCCCAGGAGGTTAGTGGTCTGAGCAAAAAGGTGTTTGAAAATCCTGAGTTGAGGATATTTCCTCCATCCAGGATTGAAATTCCAAGTCGGCTAAACTTTCTGGGCGTATTATGCACCATCCGGGTGCTTGGGTACTTGATTCCACCAGTTTGTAAGACAACAAAACAAGCCAATGCTCGGAGAATTTGATTTTTCAGTTTTTAAATTTTTGAATTTGGTTATGGAAAATTATTGGTGCAAGTATTAGGTCTATCCTCAACATAGAGACAAGTGTACCATTGTGTACATGTAGGCGTGTCATGTTTTGTAGCAGGGGTTGCCTTTTTGGCAGTGGATCATATAGTCCCAGGGTGGCCTTTAGTACTCAGAGTTCCACTTGCCCTTAAGGTATCTCCGTTGTGTATGGCCATTGGTCCATCTATGGGTTAATCTAGCAGTTCATGTCTCCCATTATGAAATTATTTGCTGGTAAATTTAGTTGTGTTAAAGCTGTGAGAAATTCTCTCTGGTCATGTGCACCATTTGGGGCATACACACTGGCTATTGTGTGCACTTTGGTGTGCCATGAGAAAGTTACAGCAAGTATGCGGCCATTCAGGAACAAATTTTTGTTAATAAATTTAAAGTTTTGGTTCACGTGTACTATCACCCCACAGTGGAGTGACCAAAACAATATTGTTGGGAGGAGCATTTTTTTCATGCCTCCTCCTCTCCCTGTGGACAGTGGGTTTCCTGCACCGCCAGGATATCCACAGGTGGGTTTCATAAGGAGACTCAACTTCTTAGCCCAGGATGTTAAGTCCTTGAGTCCCACTATGTTCAGCATCCCTATCTCTTCTGAGACGCCCGATGCGCCTCAGGAGCGGTTGGCAGGGCCTCCCAGCTAAACTCCCTCGCTCACATTGCTCTCCACTGCACCTCTGCTGTGGAGAGCATAACCATGAGTAGGAGTTGGGGTGTATTCTGCCCCTTTCATCAACGCAGTTTTTGCTCCTCTCTTGGCTTTGCTTGGTTTTGATATGTTATTGTGGTGCACTTGTGGATTTTTATTTTCTACATTATTTTCTTGTGCATTCCATTGTTGATTTTCCTTCCCAATTGGGTTAAATTCTGCAATTTCTGGAGGTGCACTGAACCCTGATTTTGCTGCATTTATTTCCAAATCAGGTTCCACTGAATTCAAACTAGTCAGATTGGGTGTATGGTTTTCCGCGGGATCTGATTGGTTCATGGACTCAAATTCCTCCATGTCTTCCTGGATCTGCTCTGGCGATATGGTTGATTCTGTTGAGGCCTTTGCCTTGGCTGTGGCCAGCTTTCAAGTTTGTTTGGCCATTTTTCATTCTTTTGGGAAATAGGGTCAATAATTTTATATTTCCCGTGTTCTCCCCAGTTGAAGGCTTGTGTGGTATCTGTGATTTTGGCATATTCTGAGTCATCTTCACCCATTTCCTCCTCACAGAATTCCATTTCTCTCAGGCCTTCTTTTATGGGGAAAGCATGAATCTTGTGCCCAAAGGCCTAACAGTGGTTGCAGATGGGAGGTGCGCTTTCCACTGTTGTGCAGAACAGCTGGGATTTTTTCCCATCAATTGTGAAGGATGCAATTTGAGGGATTTTTGTAATATCCTCTACTACATCCTGGTTTGGCGAAATAATTGCTATTGCCTTCCCAGTGCTAAGGGTCAGCATCAGCTGGAACTGTTGCATTTCAAATTGTTTAATTTCTCCATAGGATTCCAAGCCTTCTCAGAGATGTCTTTTGACTACTGTGCGTACCAGTGTGGTCAGAAGATAGTTGAAAATTATGAAAATGTCCTTGGATTCAGTCCAATGGGTGCATTTGGTCAGGACCAATTGCTGTCCATTGGGAAGGACTAGTACCACTCTGACCTTCACTGCTTTGTTTGCTTCTTCTGTGGTTTTGAGCCCAAGATCTACCCAACCTCTGCAGATAGTATGGGTTGTTAAGTACACTGTGTGCGGGAAAAATTTTGTCGGGCTTTGCCAAACTTTTCCCACATTATCAGTGTTTCTACACCCAGGAAAACTCATATCCCATGTTCCACTGATGACAGTGGTTGCAATTGGGATACTTCCAAATAGCTACAGTATTTTACCAAAAAATTGATGAACCCCACGAGAGGCGCCACCTCAGGATTTATTTTTGCTGAGATTTTTGTTTGTACCTGTGTGCTTGGTACCTTTGGGTGGTGCAGGTCTGGGTCCACTGCCCTTTACCACGTTCGCCCAGCTCTTTACCTTATTATTCATACTTATCTCGCCTGGTGTTGATTATCAAATTATTCTGTTTGAATTGAATTGTATTACTAAAAGTGATAGTTTTTGGAAAGAATAGAAATTCTAAATCTTATCTTCTTATATATAATAATTAAGAACAAAAGGCTATTCTGGGCCCTTTAGCCTTGCTCTTATAAAATTTTGCCACCTTAAATCTTTAAATAATTTGATATTCTTAAAGTTGACACATCTTGAGCAAAAACTTCTAATCATTCACCAGACTAATTAACCTATTCAATTAACCTAAAATACCCACTGCTTGAAGACCCTATTTAAACATTCAAATCAGCTAATTACTTACTAATTACTAAATCAGTTAACTTGTTATTTAACCAAATGACCGCCAACGTCTAAAAAACTATTTAAACTATTGAATTACCCAAATATCAAACTACTCATTCTTAACAACATAATGATTACTAATAAAAACATATAAAACTTTTACTTAATACATATACAACTTTTTAATTTACTATAAAAATGAAAAAATATGGTGGGGTGTTGTATTATCATTCAACCTTAGTAACTATGCATTATTTCATCAAAGTGTTATATCTGGAAGTGTGTTAAATAAAGGATATAAAAGTTCGCTATAGACAATATTGCAAGTTAACGATAAGAAAGTAAAAATGAATATTTCTTTATCTGATTCTTTATTTTTATATATGTATTTTTATATTATTTATCCAATTGCAATAAAACTTTGGTGAAATAATGCATAGTTACTAAGGTTGTATGAGTTTACACAAAGGTTTCTCAATTAGTAAGACCACTTTTAAAGTAGGAAATAGAAAGTTTTATATGTAAGAATTGAAATTTTATATATTATAATGCAATCATTATATCATTATGATTAAGCAGTATAATATTTGGTTGATTTTATAATTTAAATGGGTTTGCCAAGCAATTAGTGGCTTTAGGTTGATTAATAAGCTTGATGGTTTTAGTAAGTGGGTAGTGTTTGGTTTTATTGATAATATAATTGGTTTTGGTTATTATTGGTGAGTTTTTGGTTGTTTTCATTAAGTTTGGTTTAGGTTTACCAAGAAGTTGGCTTTTTGGTTGAGTTAATATGTTTGATGATTTTAGCTAAGAAGTTTGTTGGTTTGTCTATGATATATAAAACTAATATACATAATTCAAAAACTTTTGTTTATTTATTTGAGAAATGACAGATAATGCCATAATTTATCTATAATATATAAAATATAAAAAAGAATGTGTGCATGTATATATGATCATATAAATTGATTAGCAAGTGACTATGCTTAGGTAATGCATTAAATTGGTAGAACAATTATGATTTTTAAACTGTGACCATGTTTATAAAAGTCTAATAAATAACAAGTTCTTATAACGTTAAAGAAAATCATTTCAGATCTCAGAAAGACTTAAAACAATTGATCCTATATATTTTAAGGAACTTTTCTCTCTCGTTGCAATCACTTTTGCAACTTATTCAATTCAAGTCTGAGTCTAGTTTGATAATCTCACAGAGAAGATTAGTTTGAGCCCATGTCAGGAAGCAGTTGGGCAATTAAGGTAAGAGGCACAGGTGGTAGGCCTGCAACCTCAAACATCCAAAAACGCCCCAGAGAAACCAGCGGATTAGACAAAAATAAAAAACTGGCGGTTACTATTTCCTCAGAAATCCTCACTTGGCAGGCGCAATGTAACCAGTACATCAACACGCCGCACTCTCAACCACTCTTGTCAGTGGAATATGGAGTCCAGGTGTTCCTGGATATCCACCAAACAGCCCTCTGGGAAAAATTTTGTGGGGATGTGCACACTTTTTTCCCAACTGCGGTGTATGTTGCACCTCATTCCATGTTATGCAGTTGGCTGGATCTCAGTTTTGAAAACAAGGAAGCAGCAGATGAAGCTTCTGCAGTGCGCATAGCAATCAACCTCCCTGAAGGGCAATGGGTCATCAAAACCAAGCTCACAAGATGGACAAATCCAACCAAATTTTCCTCACGTTTAACTTTTTGCCCACTACAGTCAAGCATGCCATTCTGGAGCAGCACCTGAAAGAGGGTCTCACCGTATATGGCGAAATACAATCTTTTGAAATGCAACGCTTCACGCTGATGCCACACCTGTGCACTGGCAAAGCCATCGCAGTCCTGACCCCAACTGAGGAGAGCGCAAAGGACCTAACCCAGATCCCGCACTCCACTTTTATTGATATCACAGGGCATACCACCCACCCATTCTGGGTGACCGTGGACAGCGCGCCCCCCATTTGCACCCACTGTGATGCGTTTGGCCATAAGGCACATGCATGCCCTACCAAGGAGGGCATCACATTCCAAGAGCACCCCTCAGCGGCCATGGCAAGTAGGGAGGCACACTATGAACCAACTGCAAGCACCAAAGAGGCTTTCCCATGGGGAGCACAAGGCTGCTACCTACTAGTAAAGCCTGTATCCCCTCAAGAGCAAAAAAAACC
>JAKSZP010007685.1:0-10411 GCA_022478985.1 Massospora cicadina
AGGAGGCAATAGCCCTCCCAAGCTCACTCTCAAAGACCAATTCTTATTGATAAAAGCCAAATATGGCTGCAGTTAGGCAATATCTTCAAAATAAACTCAAATTATAAATATATGAATTTTAAGTAATTTCATTTAATATTTAGCCAAGTTGATAGGAAACAGAACTGAGGAGCCTCCAGCTCCCAGTTCCTTCCCTATATACACATGCTAAAAGCTAAAATAAAATATAATATAAGCTTATGGTGCCAACTTGAATGATGTTTGGTGTAAACTTTACAGCAGGATCGCAGAATCTTTACTCAATGGTTTTGTGCCAGTTCTGATCCTCAACAGTTCCGCGCCAGTTCCATTTCGAATCCCAATCAAACCGCGAAACTCCCAAGCACCTGTTTCATTCCATTCTTGATTTGAATCCAAATCGAATCTCAAAACTACCCATTTTACTCGTTTTCCGTTTTGTTCCGACTTGGACGCCCATCTTGCTCCTTAGCCTACTCCAAGCTCCGGCCCCTTAGGCGTCCTTGCCAGAACCAACGCCCCCTCCTCCTCCATACATACAGACACAGCCTGCCCTGTCTTACCAAAGATCAGGGCAATGTGATGCTGAGGATAGTCCTCAACCGTCACAGGGTGGGTGGCATATTGGTGGCTTTATGACAAAAATCAGCACCATTGGAAGCAGCTAGGGATGGGCACTTGTGTTTCAAGTGGTCTAACTCAAAACAGGGTGGATAAATCATCCTTTCGCCTTTGACGCAGGCCCAGAATGGATGGTTGTGTGCAGAGGGGATAGCGGCATGAGGGGGAATCAACAGGGAAATTTTGCTTGTTTCAGGGAAGAATGTGGCATACGCCCAAGGCCCAACGAGGCGTGTGGCCCCATTTGGGACCACAAATTGCAAGATGGGGTTGGAGAATATGCTTCCAAACCTTCCATCAGCGTCTGATGGAGCACCTCAGGGGTAAGGTGGGTGGTCAAACCAGCGAACTGAACCACCAAAGTGGTCCTCTGGGAGCAGGGATGAGTTGTTGGGAGAGGAGTATTCTGGAAGTACAGGGACACTTTTTGCTGCAGTGGTGGCATTGGCTTCACAGGTGAATCTGAGATCAAAAATACCCCTTATAGGGGTGGAAGTTAATAAAACAGGTGGGATGCATCACCACCTGAGCCATTTCAATAATGACTTAGTTGTTGTAGGGGAAAAGTTTCCCATATTTGAACCTAAGGTCAAAATGCATGTTGTTTTGGGGGGGCACCAGGGGGGCAATGGGAAACCGCTTGGGGTCAAGATAGGTGGACGTTGAGATCCTTGAGAGTAATGAATCGTCCCAGAGGCTTGGTATGACTGGGTGAGCCAATCCAAGCGCATATTCTTGTTAGATGGAAATTGGCAGGGGGGGGTTTGCCGCTGCCCCACACTTGGGCAGCTGGTGGGGAATCTGATAACATCAGAACAAAACTACAGCAGGTGATTAGGTTTTACTTTTTTAACCATATAAATTTCTCAGAAAGTAACGCCAAGCAGAAAGAGAATTTAACCGGTGTTGTGTTATTCTATTACTTAGATTTACATTTAGTTGATAAAACTTATTGTCTAAAAATTATTCACTTTAAGTGTTTTAATAAAGTTAAAACTGAACATGGGCAACAATCAACTAAGCGAAACTTTTCAATAACCCCATCCAACGCCCCAAGCCATATTATATTAGAATCAGACGTGTCTTGTGGACCTTGGCTGCCTTTTTTGGTATGCAAGGCCTACAAAGGAAGCCAGGTCTTTCCCTTGCAAGCTATATTTCTAAAATTATAAGCTAAAAAATAAAATGTCAGTTATTAGTTCAAAATCTTTTGTCTTTGAATGACTCTTCCACTAAGATAGCTTTACTTCCCTTTAAAGATTTTTCCAAGCTGTTGTTCACGAAATATTCTTAGTACAATTATAACGAAGGTTCTATTAGCTGACCTCCACAACCCACTATTTCTTTGTCTCTCTCACTTCACTTTAAGCAGCCAGAATTTGAAACTACATATAATTTGCTCTCATCAGGCCACAGCCAGGTGTTGAAATTTAATACTAGGGGAAAACAAACAAAAGAGTTGTGAATGCCTCCAAGGAGGGGTAAACCCCATGCTCTTGACTATTGCACCAATTGCCCCCACAAATGCAAAAGTGTCACAAAGTAAAAGATTATAGAGTCAAACACATCAACAACATGGAACTAATATGCCTCTCTAAGGTTAACGTTACCCTCTCCCAGGGGCTGAAGATTATAAGTCCTGGGGAGCGCCCCTCTGCATGGACTGGGCGGCGTTCCCTTTTCAATTTAAAAAGGTCTGAGAAGGCCATCTTTCACCTTCATCTCCCAGGGCGAACTCGCTTATGTGGTAGATGAGCGGTATGTCACACCTTACCTTTGAGGACCCCGCCGCTTAACCCAGTATTAACTTCAGCCAAATTGGTACTGAAAATCAAGGGAATTTTTGTCATGCTATCAAAGAATCAGCAATCACATGGGGTGAAAAGATCAAATGAGGCTAATGACAACAAGCCCTTGGAATCAAGGCCTGACATCATCAAACCATTGGCAATAAAGCCCAACGCCCAGGTATATTTGGAAGAAAAGCGTTTAATGCCAAATCTTTGGTAAATCTCGCTGATGGCATTGGGCCATTTGTGAAAGTCGCCGTCAACTCCAAACCTCTCCATAAGAATCATACACTTTGTCCAGTAAATTTCGCCTGGTCGAATGGACATCTGAGTGACTGGGTGCGGGTGGATTGGGTGCCCAGAACCCGTTCTTAACCTCTTAGGACCGCCCCTATGTATAGGCCTTGAGAGGTTTTCTTTTCTGTTGAGTGAGACGTCATTGCTCAAATCGCCAGAACTGTGGTGCATCTGGAATTCAGGCGTCCATAGACAAACAGACAACAACTCAGCGTGCCGCTGATACTTGTGAAGTTAGTTTTAATTAAGCCCTTTTCCCCTCACTCAAAGTTCACTGGGTTAGGTCAAATTTCGAGGACCACAATCCCACGCTTTCCAAAGCTATTCCCCAGTTGATCATCTATTTAAGCAGAAACAGCAAATTAAGAAAATTGACGATAGTATCTCTTATTTTTAAATCCAATAAAAATCTTCCTGCACTCAAATTTATTTAATTAAGTTCGGATTTTTCTTTGCCAAACCACAATGGCATCTGCAATGTGAACCCATGGGCCTCATATCAAATGGGTTGTCCCAGTCATGTTATTAACATTGGTCCCCACCATAGTCAATTGAGCCTATCATGTCATGGACTTTATGTAATTTTACCCAATCTCGCAACTCCCTACACCCAGGCCATTGCCCTGAAGTTGCAATAACTTGGTTTTTCTTCTGGTTGTTTTTACATTTACAGCCTGTTTGAACTCTGTTGTTACTTACCTACTAGCACATCCAAACTTCGTTCAAGCAGCAATGCACCTGGCATTTTGGCTAGTATTTTGGGTTTTCTGCATCTTTACTGGAAATCCAGTCTAAACTTTATCTGCCTTTCTCCTGTACAAAGACGCCTTAATGATTCACGCTTAACAGAATAACTCTAAAGAATCTCCCTCATACCACGAGATTACAAAGGATCCCTTTGGGAAGATTGTAATTCCCATAAAACCTGCGGCCTCAGCTATCAATACTATCACAACTCCCTTGTCCATCAGGTTGAGGAGAAGCGTTGAAAGTATTCTGTTTATGAAGATCTTGCAATTATGCGACCCTTAAAAGATGCTTTTTACCTGAGTCTACAACTTTTTTTATGCAAGAACAGCAGTTATGGGCACTAAGTTTGTCAACAGAGGTATTGAGGCCCACAAACACAAGGTTAAGACATCTGATTCTACCATTTTCTTTCTTAATGAGTTGGATAAAGTTGATTGTGCGTACTTTTATTCCTATCTCTATTAGGGTAGGACAACGTATGGTAACAGTAATTGCCTTAGCTGATACTGGTGCAGCAGGGAATGACATTGATCTTAAGGTATTGAAAGCTTCGTATCTGCCAGTCACCACATGTTGCACAGTCCTGAGGGGCATCTAAGATCTCTATGCTCACACTCCCTCTTTGTAAACCCCTGCTTTTTGTGGCCCATACCTATAGGTTTATAGTACACTTAGCTGAAATCCCTTTGTCGCTATACCCAGACATTTCAAGGGTTGACTGGTTGCGCCGCCAGTCAGTCTGTAGTGACTTGGATAAGAACATTTAGCCTTTACCTCCAATGCTCAGTCACTTAAAATTCCCCCTTTTCCTACCTTGGCACAGGCAATGCTGTGCCAGCAACTGTGGAATACTCTACTAATAATATTATGCAAGAGCTGCCTACTTTACCCTTGTCCTTTCTCCCCTAAAGTCAGTTTTGACGTGGATGGGCCAATAATCTGCAAATCACTCAAAATTTAGTTTTAGTTTTCAATTAACGGTGGATCTCGTTAAGATCAACTGTCCCCTGTTTCCATACACAGCTGAAGAGGACCAGGCGTTAAAGAAGTGGATTGATGCTCTGGTAAAAAGGTTAGATGGTTAAGAAAATTTCCTCTGTATCATCTCCCAATGTTTTTTTATAACAATAAATGTTACTATAAGACCATGTGTGGATTATGGACACTTGAACATTGTGACATACCCTGATCCTTATCCATTGCCTATGTAGCAACTTTTGCTGATTTTTAAATCAAAGGTTTTTCAGAACTGATCTGTTGAACGCCTTCAATCAGGCGCGAGTCAAGTCTGGCCAGGAGTGGCTGATTGCAATTTGCACTTGGTATGGTATATACCAGTATAAGGCCATGCCCTTTGGTCTGAAGAACGCTCTGATACCTTTCAGGGCTTAATTGATGACTCTTTGTCGAAATCTTATATTCTCTTATGCTATTGTATATGTGGATTAGACCTTAATCCACTCGCCCAGTGCTGAATAACATATTAAAAAATATAGTGGCAGATAGAAGCACTCCACAAGGTTGATCTTGTTTCTAGACCCTTAAAAATGCGATCTTATTAAAGATGAAGTTCAGTTCTTTGGGATGTAAACCCTGGAAGATGGCCACTTCATTGCACCTTATAAGCTGGGTACCATTCGCTCATGGCCACCATAGTAACACGAAATAACTTTTGAGCTTTTTATGTTCAGTTACTTTTCTTAAAATATCCTCATCAGTTATTTAGGAACATGCCACACCCCTTCACTCCCTCACGGTTAAGAATTCCCCATTTGTTTGGACAACGGGGTCTCAGATGGCTTTTATGAAATATAAGTGACTTCTTCACTTTTACTCCTTTTTTGCGTCATGCTAATGAGGACAAGCCCTTTATTGTGGCATGTGACGCCTCTGGCACTGCAGTGGGTGCTCTCCTCCTACACAAACATGAGGGTGAGAACAACCCGTGGCGTAATTCTCAAAGAAGTTTAGTGTAACGGAGTGCACTTGGGCCATTTTATAATTAAGAGTTGGAGGCGGTTTAATGACTTTAAAGCACCGGGGGTGCCTGTTTCAGGATGCAAACTGCATGGTGATTGTACGCACAGACCACCAGTCACTTACTTAATTATTGCAAACCCCTTAAGTTGGCTCATAAACAGACTAGGACCCACTGCGACCTTCTTATATTCAACTTCAAATATGAGTTGGTAAAAGGGGCCACACATAGTTTAGCTGATCTCTTAAGCTGAAATCCGCTTATGGGTCCCACTTTAAAGAAGGTCCTAAGTTAGTAACAGTTTTCCAATGAGCAGGTCATAGCTCCACCACTTCCAGCCATTGCCATGTTTGCACCCCACACTCCAGAACCTATTCCTAATTTAAAAACTAAAATTAAACCAAAAATTCAAATATAGAACCAAGTGAAATCCTAAATCCGCGGTTCCACATCCACTAATATTCCTGATACTCCTGGTGAGATGGTGAGTGAAGAAACTTCATTAGAGACAGTCTATCCATCAACTAAAGGTACTACATCTGACCCAGTCCAGGTATTTCTTGTCAATGAAGATCCTCTATTGGATGCTTCTTTGGCATCTCAGTCTAATTATCCTGAAGGATGAGACTTCCTGAAGATTGATGCTGATAAAGCCCTTCTGGGTGGTATTCCCAAAAAGGCTATGGTAATATATTCTTGCGAAAAGGATTGGTCCAATTTGAGACGCGTTCTCATGTCATAAGGGAACATCATGATCTCCTAACCATGGGGCGCACTGGCGCTAAAAATGTATTAATATATTCTAGCAAGTGAATGTTTGGAATGGACTGACAAAGGAGGTTACCACCTGGATTGAGCAATGCTTGATCTGCGCTAGGTCCAAGTCAGATAGGACAGGGCGGAACGGCCTCCTATACCCTCTTCAATAAGCAGCAGAACCATGAACGTCACTGCCAATGGACTTTATAGTAATCATACCCAACTCCCATGGGTATGACACGATCATGGTGGTGGTAGATCTCTTTATAAAATTGTTATCTTTATCCCCCTGTATGGCAATTACTACTGCTGAGGACATGGCACGGTTGTTTGTGGCACATGTGTCTAATCTGTTTGAGAATTATAAGAAGTGATCAGCAATAGGCGACCTCAGTTTACCTCACAATTCTAAGAGGTCTTTTACAAAACGTTGAATACTAAGCCATGCGGATCTTCAGCCTATCATCCCCAGTCAGATGGCCAAATAGTGCACTGACCAGTCCTTAGAGCAACTTTTTCTTTCTGCTCAAGTTTACTTTTGAGTGATTTAATTAATAAAAAATTTAATTTACACTGCCATCTGTCCACACCCTTTTACAATATGTCAGCAGATTCGCCGCCTGCTGCTTTAATGTGGAGTAGCGGTGCTCCACCACCTAGCGTTTTCCGCCCTTCAGGAAAACGCATTTGCATGGGGTCAAATAGCCCACCATCTTTGTCCAGCTTTTTTGTCCCCCCATGGGATTTAAAGCTCCACCTGGCGCACATCAACCCTTCTCACCCCCATCCTCTCGCCCTTCCTTGATCAATAATCTAATTTTGCCTCTGATTTGACTATGAGCATTTATTCTCATATGCTGACAAGGCATTTATAGAATTGGCCACTGCTGAGTTTGCACCGGCTGGATTTATCAATTTCCGCCCTTTTAAGGGCTATTTCAATATTGGATTTCAGACGGAGGAGGCCGCTTCAGCAGTGGCTTCAACTCTTCTTATTTTTAAAAATACTCCCATCACTACTGCCTGAACTCGTCTGCCTACAGACACCACAATAGTCAAGTCCTTTGCGTCCCTCCCTTCCCATCTCCCAACCCAAATTCTGTACAATCAGCTGAGGTGGGGCTTATGGTGTATGGCTCTCAGCCTTCCTTATCTTCGCTGTTTCCTTTGGTGTGGAGCTCCTTGCTGCCCTTGCAAAACTGCCATCATTATCCAACACCACCGTGCCAATTCCACCAAATCCCCCATTCTCATATTGCAGTAGTGCCTGAGCACTTTTTTGGGCTCAAGTGGATAATGGTTGCCAAATTTTTCCCTCTGTTTAGGACTTGACCATTCAAAAAAATCTTGCCCCTGAGTCACTTCCTCTGATGCAGCTTTGGAGCCACATTCAGCGGGTTCCAAATGGGGAGTTTCGCTGCCCCCTCTCACCCACCATTCTAATTTGATGAGCCAAAGTGGGAAATCAGCCCACACCAAATCAACCACCCACATTAACCCACCCAATTCTAATAGCGCCAATCAGAGTCAAGCTTGAACTGCAATTCGCTCCCAAGCAACCCATTCACCCACTACCACCTACCCAAACTTATAACTCCACTATTCTTGTGAACCAGATTCCATGGTACCTATTGTCCAAGTTTGATGAATCAGTAATTTTATCATGAGTTAGCAAACTGGTCAACCTCTTGGCCAGCTTCGATTATGGTCAGGCTGAATTTTTTTTTCTGATTTTGACAATACCCCACCTCCAAAACTTTTCACTCCTAGACCCAATGCTGCACCCTACCAAAGTGACCGCCATCTCGCCTTAGCTGCGGTGGCCTCTCCCCAGTGCCCAAAACTACGGAAAGCAGTGGGAAAATCAGTTGCTCAATACTAACTAAGGCTGCCACACTCTACTTCCCCCCAATTTCCCTAAATTCACCTACAGAAATATCCCATAGTCTTTATTTTGACGATGCCAAAGCCGCTTTCATGCATGTCACAAAACTAGCAGAATTTAACACATTTGCTAAAATCACCCGCCAGAATATCTCCAATTTTGCCCAACTCCCTAAAGCCCACATTCAAGCTGAACTTAACGAAGCAGAATTTGTTGAAGAAGTCTACCATGATAATCTTGATGAGAAGATGGAGAACTCATATGACACTGCAATCTACCAACTCTACGATGATGACCAACGCCCTGGCTCTATGCTTTAGTCCATCTCCAACCAACATGACGTAGTCGTGTTGAATTTGTCTGCAGACAAACCGCCTGACCCCCCTCACCCTCAGCTATGATGTGTTAACAGCTTCCGCTCTCCACCTGGTTTGTTGTTTTTAATTTGTCTTCTCATTAATTCTTTCATTTAAGTTATTTTGTTTTACTTTTTTGTGAGTTTTGGTACTATTTGTCCACTGGTCGGTGTACCTTTAATAAATAAACCAGTCCTTAGTGCAGTATCTGAGATTCTATGTGACTGCTTCCCACTATACATGAGAAAATGACATCCCTATGGCGCAATTTACATTCAAATATTACCTTTATTCATCAATGGGGTGTCACGTTTTTATTTAATAAGGCGTACAACCATGTATGCAGTGTTGGACCAAAAGCGTAACAACAATCCTGTGACAGACCTCTTTGTCACCCACATCCAGAAGGTTAATCAACAGGTTCATATCTTCTTATTAGATCCACCATTGACGCCATGAAATTTTCAGACAAGAAACAACGTGAGACTCCTTACTATAAAAAAGTTTATGTTTATGGTATATACCAAGAATTGGCACCTCGGGGTGCTGTGTCATTATATATTTTGCAAAGGCGCAGGGCCCTTCCCCATTTTCCAGGTGTTGAACAACATATCCTTTCTCGTGAAACTTACCCCACACCAGAAGGCTCACAACTCCGTTCACCTCTCAACATTATTGCCATTAAAGGACAGAAGTCTTTGGAGTAAATCACACCATGGCTGATAGCGCCTTAGAGTTTGAGGTAGAGCATATCTTGAATTCACAAAGAGTCAAATGCGGTTAGCATTACATAAAATCTTGAAAGTGATTTCCATCTTATGAAGATAGTTGGGCTTGGAGCTAGGTAGGGTAAGCTGGGGCCTTCACGTGATGTAACCAAGGAAAGCGTGTGGAAACATGGGTGAGTAGCTAAAACCAGAACCCAGAGAGGCGCCCTGGAAAGGTCCAGTAGTGGCCTGGATGGGTAGTGGGATGGAAGTTAATGACTGTAAACCAACCTGTTCTTGGGGGTGCTTCCACTCTCCTTCAGGGGGATTATGGGCAGGAAGGGGGAGGCAAGAGTCAGGCGTATCATCTGTCACACTACTTTTCTATGAGGTGGGGCGCTGCAAAAGCAGGTCTCAGTGACAAGGGTGGGGAAATCCTGATTGGCTGAACTTTGGATCACGTATCTATAATAATCACCGCGGTTATCTAGGTTGGCCTGAAACCTGGATAGCGGCCAGTAGCTTGTGGGCTTACACTGGTACAGCGAAAGATAAGAGCGCTCATGTACCAAAATGACAGACTGACCCAAAAAGGCTGCAATGGTTCCCGCACAAAAAGGGCCTGGAGAGCAAACTTCGTCACATAACCAACCCAGAGAGACCATCTCCATTAACAAATCAGCAGCGGGGATGGCCTCTTCTGCACAGGGAGCTTTGGTCTCCTTTGCTGCAGTGGCTGCTAATGGATTTGGTGTTGGAACCAAGCTTTTCAAAGTGAGGAAATCGGGCCCATCCAAGGATCTGACGGCGAGCATGGTGGAGAGCCTCAAGAGGGTTCACGCCGTGGAAGTGAGACCAGATGGTCTAAGTAGATTCTCATGGTCAGGTGATTGAGGTTTGTGGGTTCGCCCTCCATATTTCACTTTTTGGCTCCTGGGCTGAACATGACCTTCCAGTCTAAGCTTCAAAAGGAACAGATTTTGGCTGCCAGTTTGAGCACAAAGAACGAGGAGGCTGTATGTCTTGAGATCGGCACTGAGATTGGAAGGTTCATTATGAGGGACGTACCACCTGTGATCACTAGTGGGGCCATGATGTCTCATCTGAAAGGCTTTAGCAGAGTGATCTCCTTCAATGAGAACAGGCTGGTAAAGAACTTGAAGCAGAAGGACGTTAGCTTGAAAAAGTTCACCGTAGGATCTGGGGACTGGGTTTTGAAGGTTGGAATTTTCAAAATCATATGGGGAGTT
>JAKSZP010007686.1:0-10378 GCA_022478985.1 Massospora cicadina
CTGTATCCACCAGGGCCAGCACCTTCTCCATTTGACCATGCGAGTATAGCTCCACTGGAATTTATTACCTATGGTAAAGCGATAAAAAAGATTTAATGTTTGAAGCATTATCAAATTGCAAATTTGCAGGTAAGGTAGGTCTAGGACTATAACACTTCCCAGGTCCCTGACCTGTTCTTCCTGACTCCTCACCATTTCCCTGGTGGAATCCCCCCATGGATATTTCCAAAATTCAAGGGTGAGCCCTGCCAACCTCCTTGACCTTTGCTGGCCACTGCGGGCTACTGGCCCCTTCCTGGGCACATAGAATCTTCCTGCCAGTTAAGTGCCAAGGCCAAATGTTTCTACACCTGCACCACCAACACAATTTCTTCTGCCAACGAACTCTGAACCTTAGCAGCTGCAATGGCAACTAACATATCTGCTTGCAGCCCCTGTCTGAACATTTGCAATGATTGCAAATCTGAGACTTGTGATGCTTTTGCCAATGGATGAAAAATCCACCCATATCCTTCAACCAATACTTATTCCCGACACACTGTCAGCAAAGCTGACCTTGCTTCATCCTGCGCCTTATCCAGGCAGGCATCCCAGTTAATTTAATTGACACACTCATCCATGGATCCTGGGAGGCGACCTTGCTCCTCAATCAACTCTTGCACCCACCTGACCAGATCTGGGGGTAGTGCTTCCACAAAATGCACAATCTGCAACGAGAAAGGGGTCTCCCCTCCCATTGCTTGAGCCAACTGCACCTGAAAATGAATCTGTGACACCACTTGGTGGATCTTCTCCAAAGCTTCCATGGGCAAAGAAACCTGACCTTTTAAAGATGTAGAACCTTCCTGGCATTCCTCCATCTTTACAGGTCTCGCGCCACACACTCAAACCACCTCTCTTATAATGAAAGTTAGTGAGAAACTCACCATCACCACCATAAACACATTATGATACTATTCCTCCCCTCCTGACACACCACCTCCTCTTGGGGCCCCCACAAAACTGACAAAAAGGTATTTGAGTTGCGTCTAATGTAACAGGCGGGTTTGCGCCAATATGCAACAAATGAATTGGGCAGTAAGAGCCATGTTACTGACTATACTATGGATAGCCTGCAGAAGCCCATCCCCAAACCTGACTGCCATGCCTCATCAATGTCACAAATTCTCGTACCACTGTTCCCACGACGCTGCATATCAACAGCAGAGTCTGAGACCAGGAAAGGGCTGAGAATGACGCCAACGCCACACTAAGCTCACTGGTTGATCTCATGTTTTTGATATGATCTGCTTAGTATTTTGATGAAATAATATTTTCTTATTGGGAAGCAAGTTTTTCCCTTAAAAATTCCATTTTTCTCATAGAAGACGCAACTGCCCTCAGGGCTGCAACATCCTCCCCTGAATAGTGCACTGTTAGTATGAAATAAGCTCATTCTTGGCTAAGCTCTTTCAGGCACCATCCAACACATCGTTATCAAAGATTCCCCATCTACCAGTTCACAGTCCACGCCATGTGTAAGCCCAACGTCATTCTGTGGATGCAATTTGGGTTTGAGATGGCGAATTTTCCCAGCTCCAACCTTTCCAAGTTCGATGCCCTTTGGATCAGGGCCACGTTCAGATCAAACACCACCCAATCTGAAGCAATGTATGGATCAGGTGCCTTCTGATCTGTTACACATTCCATGAGAAGGCTCTAGCTTACCCTACCTAGCTCCCACCTTAGTTGTATCTTCACCATCCGTTGTGGCATTCTTAAAGGTAGATGTTACCAACTGCTCTCCTTATTCAACTGAATTGATCACTCAAGTAGGCTTATATGTTTGTGAAAATATGTATTTATCTACACAGATCTATCATAACCATGAACTCTTAACCTAGCTGGTACAGCCACTGTGCTAGGTGTCCCTAACACATGGTAACCCGCACTAGCTAAGTCTTCATCTTCATGGTCATCCTCGCCCTCAGTGTGGAGGTTGACTCAAATTTAAAGTGTTAAGTGTGTTCTTTTTTCGTGATTGGCTCCTTTGTTCAAGTAGTAATCACCAAACAGGATCAAATGAAGTGCCCAAGTTGGTGACATTTGTGGCACTTTATTTTGACATATAAAGCGTTTAGGCGGTTTGTTGCTCTTCTCTTTGGGCTTTTTACCCTTACCATTGGTGACATAAACGGCCTTATTGACTCATTAATGGGGTGGTGTAGGTGCTATTGACTTGAATTGGATTTGTATGTCCCATGTACATCAAACAGTGACTCCTTAAGTGCTTTGGGGTACATTTCACTCCTGACCGTCAGTCTAGTACATATTCTTATTAGGATGCAAATCCATAAAGCTTAGTAAAACAGTTTTGGCGGTAGGCAGATCCAATGTTCCTTTGGTCCACAACTGCTGGGCCTTAAGATAGTAACAAGAAGCATAATTTGCAACTAACTCATTTTTTCCCACCTTCATCAGCTAAAACCCTTGCTTCATATTCTGAACATCCTGTTCACTTCTGGAACTCAAAGAGTAAGATGGTCTTGACTTTATTTAAGATAATCCAAGTCTCAAGTTCATACAAGGATCTTGAGCCTTGCAACTTATGAATTCTTGTACATGGAAAGCCTTCTGGCAATTGCTAGCGCCATTCAATCTACTTTAATATATCCGAAGGAAACATGCAATTGTTACCTCGCTAGGTGTATATATGGTCTTGAAATATGGTTTAAAATTTGGATCCTCTTCAATAGGAAGGCGTAAATCATAGTCAGCTGAGTACAAGTTATGACCAGTTGTGGTGGTTTCCTTTGAGCAGTCCATATAGGTGCCTCCATTTGAGTTATAGTTAAGTAGATGTACGCTTCAGTACATTATGCATCAGTGCCTTCAGGACTTTATAATCTTGTCCATCACAAACAGTATGTTGTTGTGCTGTTTCAAGCACTCTCCTCATATAGAGTGGTGATAGTTTCACTATTATCTTTTCAATGTATATGATTCTCTCCTTGAAGTTCTTGAATGTAAGTTCCAGTTTTAAAATTGGTGAGGGTCCTCCAACTAAGGGTAGTGTGGCAATTATAGCTCTATAAAGGTCTCCTTAACACACTCAAGATCTTTACACAAATTGTGCGCTTCAAATTCCATGGTACAGAGTCAAGTAAAGATGTTATCCTCCTCCCTTGCCAGGAGTTCATAGAAATTCTCTCCACTAGCTCCATGATAAATCTCAATATCTGCATCATTGTCAATTTGCTCAGAAAACTATTATGATCATCACTAGAGCCTGATGGTGTCACACTGTAGTGATCACTAAAGTCAGCATGCCAACCTCAGCTTGCTTAACTTTAATGGTTAACTCACTGCTCAGGGGGTCTACTCCACGAAGATTAGGCACCAGAAAAACTTTGCTAACATCAAAATTGATATCACTAAGAAAATACTTCCCTGATGCTGTAAGTCCTAGAGACCAGCCCCTGCAACTGGATAGGGATCAACACCTCTTCCAAACAAAAAGGGGTTACAAGGCCCCAGCGGACCCTCTGTCATAGCTGAGCAACCTAGCTTATGTGATAGATAAGCGCTGGGTGACTGCCCTTCTCCCAAGGATACCCCATTCCCACCACTTAACCACTCCTCAACCTTGGTAAGTTTGATAGAAGGAGTCCTCATGGAGATTGCGCACACCAGAGGGCATGGACAGGCCCCTGGGACCCCCCACTCCCCAGGCAAACTATGTTGAAATTTTAGGGAAACAGCATTTTCCAACATCAGAGCCCATCCTGCAAATTCCAGTCCATGGAAGCTGGTCCAGACTGGCCGAAACCAGAAAGCATATCAGGATATGACTCAGATCTCAAAACAAGAGCCTAATGACTCAGACCAATTGCCCCTTGCTCTGAAACAGATCCAGGAAGTTTGGATCACGTGAATAGTCCAATTGAGAGTTAGGTCTGAGTTGCAAACAACTTGATCCAAGGGATCCTGCCTCCTGGGATGAATCTGGAACACCTGAATCATGAAAACAGGCTGACTCAGATGACCAGGACCCAGATCGTTAGTATCAACTTGGTTTGGCCCCAGGAATGCAGAAAAATTTACAAAAGTTTTTTTTGACTTTTGCCATAATCTTAAGCATCATTCTATCCCCCTCCAAGCCATCCAACCAAATCCCAGCACCAAAACCTGAATGCCCAGTCCTATGATACCTTCCCCATGCAATTTACCCAGTACTTAAGGCAACTGCCCTGCCTGGGGGCAGGTGTCAGTTCATTCTCTTATCTTCTGCACTTTACGCTTAATAAAAATTTAATTTCCTCATTCAGCTTGCTGAGACCTCCATCTGCCTTACTTTTTTCTAAAATTCCACCGATTGATCTGAAAAAGTGCGCCGTCACCCAAGTTCTCATTCTGATGTTTGCCAGCTGGATCATCCAGTCGCTCAACCTCACCATGTGGCAGCAGATCATAAATGTGATTATGCCTCACCCCCAATGATGAACCCGCTGGCTCATTCGTTACCATGCATCTGTTTAATGAGAACCCTCCTATCTGTTTGGCTTCCTAGTTCTCTGAAACTGCTCCCTGGTTAGAGCAGCATCTGAGAAGTCCAGCTCTGCCACTTGTGGACTTGGGGTCCACAACTGCCTTAGCCACCAATGGCTCAGCCCACCTGTGGGACCTGGAGTGCCCCATCCAGGGGAAGATCAGTCCCAACCCCCCTCATGGGTCACATTCTACCTCCGCTCTCACTTCCAACCACGTGGCAGCCCCTGTGCTGTCCCTCGCTGGTGCGCAAGCTCTCCTATTCAGATCTGAAGGTCAGCAACCACAAAACCTAGAGGAGTCGTCATCCTCCCTGCCTCTCCCACCCTTGGGAGTTGCCTCCACAAGACTTGTGGTTTCCCCATTGCAACCATCTAATTTGCTATGGGACCTTCAGTACATTATTGAGCTTTTACTTTCCTCATATCCCCAATAAAACCCCACTCTAACTAGTCACTAAGACCACTATGCCTATGGCATTCTGGGCCCTCCACTGGGTGCTCACGCACCCTGACTGGGAGCCCAGTCAAGTTCTTATTAGCCAAACCCATGACAGATGCTACCCCTTATAGCATCAATCACTTGGTTAAACTGTCCACGCTCATGAAAGACTTCTTGACACTCTTAGACATTTTTGACATACGTTGCCCTTGGGACTCAATGGAAAGCTTTCCAACCTCCTCCTTGGAGGTATCAGCACCATGGTATCTTAAACAGAGAGTGTTTTCTTACCAATTGATTGATCCCAGAGTGGTTACTGACAATTACTACACTTTATACAGAAAAGTGCAAAAAGGATAAACTTCATATTCTGTAAAAGGTTTACTACCAAGATATAAAACAAAGGATTTTATACTTCATGGGGAATCTAAGAATTGAAATGAATAAAATATTGAAAACAATTGAATTTTTAGGGTATCAATATGATTATTTTTCAGGATCCTCTAGTCAGACATCTTTTGACTGCTGCTTTAGCATTCTCATCCATTTGTGCTAAATCTTGTAATTGTGAGCTCCATCTCACGGTGGTTACCCCCAATCCTGGATGTTTAGGGGCCTTTATGCTAGTCTCCGTTTCTGGATGCTGGCTTATTAAACTCTGTATAATATCAGTTGCTTACCTGATTTGGTAAGTGTTGCCTCAATTTTTGGTTTGAGCAATGGCACTCCTGTGATGTGCCTCACATCATAGTTTTGAGTGACTAATAAGATTGCTGATTACTGGATTGGGTAATATTCATATAAAATCCTCAGCCAGTTCCATTGGAATAATTTGTTATGCTTATCTTTTCATCCCAGAATAATGCAAATTAATTTGGACCCCTGAAGGTATAAAAAGGGGTCAAATTTCATTTAGAATTTTCAGTGGCAGCGTCATCTCCATCTAAAAACTTTTCTGAATCCTCAGGAAAAATATCCCATTATATCATCACTTGCTAACTGAAAATTTCTTGGCTCATTTATGTCTATAAAAGGGCCTCTTTTACCCCCATCCGCGTTGAGTTAGTCACCTATACCTCTACCTGTTTGGGGGTTGATTGCACGCATTCAACTGGTCAAATAATGACCAGGTGTACCAATTACAGTCTCATCTATGACAAATTCCAAGAGCCTCCACCTGAAGCAGCCCTATTACAAGTTAGGCTCAAGCTTGTTGAACCCTTCATGATCATCAAAAAAATTGGCCTGTCAGCTTATCAAGTTGATCTACCCCCTTCCAACAAAGTGTTCAGCACCCTCCATGAGTGCTTCCTGACCCCCTTTGATGGTCCCATGCTGCCTCACCCTAAGCCTGTCATAGTAGATGGCAACCTCAATATGAATTCAATGCTGTTATTGCTTCTTGCCTATCCTGACGCTGCCTATAGTATTTGGTGTCCTGAAAAGGTTATGACAAGACTGAGAACAGCTGAGTATCCCATCAAGACTGTGTTTAAGTTCATCACTTAATCCTTGACTTCCACACTTAATTCCCCAATGCTGTAGGCCCTGTCACCCAAGCCTCTTTGGCCGCCATGAAGCTGCCTATCCCCCACAAAAACTTTGCTTTGGCCAATGTCCCCTCAGGTGGTGTGGAACCCCAACCAAGCGTGGAGGGTGGTATCACAGTTTATTACATTTTTACTGGTGTAGAACGCCTCACCAAATCTAAGTCCAATAAGCCGTTGGAGTCAAAAAAAAGAACCATTAAGGGTCACCTGTGGCCTCTTTAATGTCATTGACCAAAAATGGGTTCTGGCCTTGCCAGCCAGGACTGAGGAAAATAGTGCTAAAAAGGTGAAAAATGTGGAAAAAATCAGTTCAACAACTGGAAATAATCTGGTACAAAGTTACAGAAATTTAGCTGAATTTGCAAAATCTCAATTCTAGAAGGCAAGTATTTAGTTGCTTGTATCAGTTTTTATCAAATACTTTATAACTCTAACAAATCTTTCTTCTAAATTTCATACCTAAGCTGAGAAAGGTTTTTTAGATAAACAGTTAAACATAATAAAGTTATAGGATTATTTGCTGAAGTTTTCTCATACTTTTCTGTTAAATTTATAAACAAAACGCTGGTTGAAACCTTTGTGATGACCAGACTCCATTTTCCGCTCTGGTCTGACCTTCCTTTTTGGCGCAAAACCGCCCCCACGCTGCAGACTATTCTGCCAACTCTGCCACATCTTAATTTTGCTGCATACTGCCACAGTTCCTGTGCAACCTCCCCCAACTCTCAGGGACTCCTATCCATGATGTTTGCCATCAGTTTGGTGTGCATTTTGTTCAATAATTTTATTTGAAAACATAAACTAGATAGCCTAGAAAGTTTCTTCCTCTTACTTGGCCTATTTTTTGTTCTGACACCGTTTTACTGGAATTTTCTCTCCAGCAACCTCCAGCGCTCAGTTTACTGTTTTCAGATAAGCTATGAGCCAACACCATGCTTGAGCCACTCATACTAACAGCTTCACTGTTGCCCACATGGCTGATGAGTTAATTATCCTAAATATATTTAATAATCTAATTGAAACTCTTTCACTGACTTTTATTAATTTTAGATGAGCAATTTGATAGATTATCTAATATATTAAATTACAATATATTTGACCAAATAGATTGAACCTATAAGAATTAATGTCAGTCAGTGTTAAAGTTTTACTGAGTAGATCTTTACTAAGTTTCAGGTGAGAAATTTGGTGGATTAATTGATATATTTGCCAATTCTCAACCGCTCACCCAAATAGATTTAATCTATCAGACTTGATGGTTTCAGATGTCTGAAAGTAATTCAGCCAGTCAATATTAGTATTTATTATCTAGATGCACTATCTCATGAACAAAATAAAAT
This sequence comes from Massospora cicadina, assembly GCA_022478985.1. Lineage (NCBI taxonomy): Eukaryota > Fungi > Entomophthoromycota > Entomophthoromycetes > Entomophthorales > Entomophthoraceae > Massospora > Massospora cicadina. Next base: position 7,859 of record JAKSZP010007686.1, read on the forward strand.
TATTTTGGATAAAGAACCTCCTTAAAAAAGTCACAAAAAAGTATAAAATAATTGAGAAATTATAAATACTAAATAAAACCATTTAATAAAGTTAATGCCATGTTTTAAACTACCTTATAATAGTCATTTATAAAAATATACTCAGCACTGTATAATCTAAGTTGCTTATAGTTTTCACTTGGCCAATACAAGCTAAGCTCTTTTTTGTAAATGTGAGCAAAATCCTATAAGTCAAGTTTGAATATGGCGCTGATTTCAAAAGGGTTTTATTGAGTATATATAATTTCTCAATTATTTTATACTTTTTTGTGACTTTTTTAAGGAGGTTCTTTTACCCCAAAATTTTTTATAAAGCCAATTCTTTTTTTCCAATTTTTTGATTCCAGTTTTTTAAAAAATGATTTAAGTACATTTTTTAAAAATGGAACTTTTTTCCCAAATTATTTTAAAAATCACTATCTCTATAATGCAATAAGCAAGGTTCCAAGACCTTGCTTGCCATACTAATATATATAACCTTACATTGAAAGAGAGTTGCCTCAATCAAGAAGATTCATAGGTTAATATTAGGTTGTCATCATCAAATTTAGATTAACTGAACTACTATTCAACAGAAGTGCCTGGTGGTGACTTATATGAATAGCCCCATTTTGGGCAGAGGTTTGATGTGGCGGTTAATACTCTTCCAGCCTCTAGCCACCTGTCTGGACCCAGGGAGTATGCATTTATTGGAATTTCACACTTACAGGCGTCTTCATAGGTGACCATAAATAGATCAAGATGTAGTAAATTAGCAAGCTCATCAATATATCAAAATGGCTTCACAACTTCCAAGACCATGAGTTTATATCTTATGGCACCTATTTGGCAGGGTTCAATGTCCAGACAATTCTTAATGGATTGCTGACCAACCTGAGATACAAACAGAACCAACCAAATACTTTATATTCTAAATAAAGATTACGCTGTCCAGTCATTAATTTGAGATTGGCCTATCTGGTGAGTGATCCCACAAATGTTGGGAATGCAGGATGGGGTGACCAGAAACAATATAAAATTCTAACTTGGGAGAGTTATAATAGGATACACCAAAATATAAACCCAATCATCAAATCAAAATTATAAAATAAATTTGGTTTGGAAACTGGATAAATATCATGTTGTTCTAGAAGAATAAAACCCAATTCCCATAAATTTAAATGATAATTGTATGAAATCATACTATAAATTGTGGTGAAATTAATTCAAACTGTTAGTCTGTTACCACTATTCCTAGTGTCTCAATTTATAGGAATTGATAGATAGAATTTAATCCATTACATTACCTCTTACTAAGGGAAAACCCCCAATATTCCCTGAGCATAGGCAATTTGAAAGGAAATCTGCCAATGGGTAACTTTCTTGCAATAGAGAAAAGGGGAATTTCAACCAGAAACAAGGGTCATGAAAAATGTCAATGCTCATCTTGGAGGTCCACTGGTGGGCACAAGAGGCCTCAACTGCCAGTGGTCCAATTGGCACCCCTAACCTCCTCCTCTATCATCAAAGGTCACAAAACTGATGAATATGGTAATAGGGTTAGATTTTCTTAGGACAATGGTCATTCCCCTATCATGCAAGCTAGCAGGACCACAGCTTGCCAAAGAATAATAAAGCTGGAAAGATGTAACAAAAAAGATTTCAAAGACTTTGCTTGCCATCCTGATACATGTAGCCTTACTCTGAAAGAGAGTTGCCTTGATCAAGTGGTAGAACAGTTAGATATTGGGCTATCATCTATCAAATTCAGATTAACTAACTTACACTTCAACAGGAGGGCCTTGTGACGGTTGAAGTCTATCCTCAGCATCACATTGCCCTGATCTTTGGTAAGACAGGGCAGGCTGTGTCTGTATGTATGGAGGAGGAGGGGGCGTTGGTTCTGGCAAGGACGCCTAAGGGGCCAGAGCTTGGAGTAGGCCAAGGAGCAAGATGGGCGTCCAAGTCGGAACAAAATGGAAAACGAGTAAAATGGGTAGTTTTGAGATTCGATTTGGATTCAAATTGAGAATGGAATGAAACAGGTGCTTGGGAGTTTCGCGGTTCAATTGGGATTTGAAATGGAACTGGCACAAAACTTTGAGGATCGGAACTGGCATGGAACCATTGAGTAAAGATTCCGCGATCCTGCTGTAAAGTTTACACCAAACATCATTCAAGTTGGCAATGGCACCATAAGCTTATATTATATTTTATTTTAGCTTTTAGCATGTGTATATAGGGAAGGAACTGGGAGCTGGAGGCTCCTCAGTTCTGTTTTCTATCAACTTGGCTAAATATTAAATAAAGAACCTAAAATTCATATATTTATAATTTGGGTTTATTTTAAAGATATTGCCTAGCTGCAGCCATGTTTGGCTTAAATCAACAAGAATTGGACTTTGAGAGTGAGCTTGGGAGGGCTATTGCCTCCCTCTATACCTTGTCTTGGAGTCAAGGCATGTTGCTGGGGTTAAGTATACTTTCAACTGAGAATTGCCA
>JAKSZP010007687.1:0-10354 GCA_022478985.1 Massospora cicadina
CACTCTCCTTACAATAATGAAGTATCAAGTGTAGAACCGCCATAAAGAGTAAAAAGCCTGGTAGGGTAATTCCTGCTTCCACTCTGCAGGTTTTGTTCAACACAGGTTTAAAACCTGCACTAGCTAGGATGAGCATAATTTCCTCCAACACCTCTTATCATTATTCAATTAATGATATGGAGTTAAAAAAGGAAGATTTGGGTGGTTGTCATGCAGGGTGGTTCCTGTTACTGCTAAATCATTTTTTAAAAAAGTTTAGAACTGTCAGCAAAACTTGGTGGCATCAGACCATTGGTAAATGCTGATGCCAGTTTGATAATTGCCTTGGACACACATAAATACCTGCCTAATGATTCCTGCTTGACCAAACGGACGCCAGAGTGACTGAGCACAGGTGGGTTGGGTATTCCAAACCTGTCCTCAACCTCATGGGACTGCCCCTATGTGGGGTGGCCAAGGGAGGTTCCCATGGCCCATCAAGTGAAATACCATCAATTAAGCCATTAAAATTGAGGATAATTGGCAACTTGGGTGTCCAAGGTCAAACTGACTGCAACTCAGACCACTGCCAACAATTATAAAGTCTGTTCAAAATAAACTTGTTCCCCTAATCAAAGTTTGCCAGGTGTCAGAATTGCAGATGACTACATAATCCAACCCTTTGACTGAATATAAGATTTGATGATTAAGTTATAATTGTATAGGATCAGCAATAGTGGCCTATTGATGAGAATACTGTCAGGCGTCATCCCCAATGGTATTAGAGGTCACTGACAGATGATTTATCGTTGAGCATCATCCCTGATGATAGTTGAGACTGCTGACAGATGATAATTTCGTCAGGCATCATCCCCAATGAAATTAATCAATAATTCGATATTGGAATAACACCTGATAGTTGAATTATAGGGAATCATTCATAGTGGAACGGATTGGAGTCATTGGAAACTACCAAAACGTTCAAACTCTGGAGGAAGAGTAGAATTGTCATTGGCTAAAACAATTGGTTTTATGTACCTAATACCAATTGTTTGGTCCGCCAAACACCTGAGGATTATGTTGCCTAAGAAACCCAAGGCAATGGTACCCAACGAGATTTGGTGCCTAACACTGAGGGTCAAACCAGTATAGGAGCACAAATAATTCTCAGCGGACAGCTGAAAAGTTGTATGCTGATTCCAACTATAAAAACCCCAAATTATTCCCTAATAAAAGCAGATTCAAATTGAGATTAACTAAGTTGTTTAAAAATTGGTTGTTTTAAACATTACTCTTAAGAGAAGAGTGCAAGGATCAGATATCCTTAGGTTGGCTATATCAAAATCTCCACTTGGCTCTGCGAGAAGGGAATAGGGAAAGTGTTCCCTACCAGTACAAGAACATCTTCAAGATGAAGAAGCACCTGTATAGCGTTGGACAATACTCTCAACATGGCTTTTGGGTGTTCAACTTTAATAATAGTCTTCATATTATTATTGCCCCAGTTACTCAATTTCATTCAAATAATCAACGCAAGGATCCACAAATCTGTGCAGTTGAAATCTAGGGCCAGAAGCGAGCCATCCAAGCCCACGATTTTAACATTGGTGCTCACTACAGGGGTAGTTGATTTGTCAAAAGCCAATTTAAATAATGATGTCTTATAAGAAAGAGCTTTGGAAGCTCTAGGCAGAACTACAGGCCGTCAATGAAAATGTGCTCAGCTCAGCATCTCAAGCTGATGTTAGTACATTAGAGGAGTGTATCTTCAAGGCGGAGGAGACATTTAAACAATTGGGAATAGTTAATAATGACCTGTGCGGGAAAGTTGCCTCTTTGAAGTGGAAAGAGGGTGAACTCATCAAAGAAATTTTATTTCAGAAAACTGAATGGGAAGCAGATTGAGAATGCATCTGACAGTTTCATGAGGAGATGGCGAAAATGACCAAGCGGATGGAGAAATTGGAAAAACACAAATGTGATTGCAAACAATTTGAGGCAAATGATGCCAAAGCAAAGGAATGTGAAATGCCAATCAATAAAACCTTTCCGCCCTGAAACATGCCTAAACCATTCACTGGTGCGTCAGAAATGACTCCTGAAGTCACTCTTATGGCTTTTAGAGTAGCTGGGTCAGGATCTTCTATAAGTGGAGCAACTGAGGAATATTGAAATATGCTGGTATTGCCCACCTTTCACCAGGATATTGTCCCGGTGTTTTTCCACTTATTTGAGATGACCATGTTTGGCTATGTGGACCATCAAAAAGCGGTGACCATAATGAACTGCCTTAGCACAGACTGCCAAAATATGGTGCTTTCTCACTTCAATGGGGACAATTGGTCATATGCGGAAGCCAAAGCTGCCATTATGTTGGAGTTTGGAAGCCCTACATAGATGGCAAATTGTAAACAAGAGTTCATTGGTATCCAATTCCTCAAAGATGAGACTCTGTCTAGTTTTGCCAACCGTTTTTACCAAGAAGCTCAGATCTTGGTAAGAGCGAATGTGTTAAGTGACTTATGTGCACACATAGCCATGCAGTTGGCATTTTAGCCCTATCGAGAATTGCATCAGATTATGGTGACAGTGCTGGTGACTGAAACAATGACCTCTCAGATGGTGGACCATCTGAAGATTCTTGGAGCCATGTTTGATGCTCCTAATCGCACTTTTAAAGTAATTCAAAATAAGGCCTAAAATATTGTCAGATTTGCTGAGCCATCTAAAGAATCTGAGGGTTGAGTTGTGTCAGAAAGTAAACCCAAAGTTCAAAAACAAACTGACAAATCAACAAACTGCTGCTTCCAATGTGGGAAGTTGGTCCATGTAATTGCCCAGTGTTGGGGAAAAAAGCCAAAGGATCAGATTAATCTCATTTAAACTCAAGAAACTGGTTTAGATTCAGGAAAAGGTCCAGCAGTCTATAACAGGGACGTTCTAGTACTGCTGATAAAACTGTTCCACCTGACATAATGAAAGAGGAAATCAATATCTCTGATCTATTTGTGGATGACAACTTGCCGGATCTGCTCCATCAGGGAATTAACTTGGATGTTAATGCTATAACTCAAGCCAAAGCAAAGGGGATTGATCCTGAAATTGTTAGTGAGGTCACTTAGCCCTATGTATGACAGCTAGCAGAGAAAGTTAGATCTGCTGAAAGTCCTGAAGACTTAGTCAAAATGAATTTGAATGAGGCTAACGTTTCTTTACCTATCAGCACAATCAAGGAGTCATTCCCTAATTTATCCACTCAAATAATCCACACACTTGATTTGGTAAACAAGGCTGATATCCATTCAGTAAATACTATATTACAGTACTCAGAGTGTACCTATGTCAATATTCTAGTCAATAGGATAAGAGTCTGAGCCATAATTGGTAGTGGAGCGCCAATCAACATCGTTTCCACTAAATTAGTGAAACTTATGAAAATCTCACTGGATTTGGAGCACTGAAAAGAGTATGGAACGGCTGGACCAGACATTATCATCTTATGTGGAGCCTACAGTGCGCTACCACTTTGGTTTGGATTGTTGATGGTGTCAGCTTCCACTATAGTACTGGCCAATCCAAACTATGATATACTTTTTGGGACAGAGTTCTTGAGGAATTATGGGGTGAAATATGATTTTGAAGAAAACACCCTGATGATATTGGGGCAGACGTGCCTTTGGTTTACCAGCGGAAAGGAGAAACTCCGCTGATAAAGAAGAATAATTTTGTCAAATTAATATAGTGATGGTGCTTTTCTTTCTCATAACAATCACTTTAGTTACTACAATTTGATTCAAACAGCAAATTTGGATAATCACACACAGGAAAGATGGGCGACTTTAAATAACAAAAATAATACAACATGAGCGAGCGTCGCAGCAAGCAGTGCGCTTAATGGTGCAACTAAGGGCAAGAAACGCCCTGGAGGGGGACCAGGAACCCAATCTGCAAAGAAATCGCAAACTCAGACACCATCTGGGTCTATGGTATTTACTGTAAAGCACGCGCAATACATGTACATTCAATTCAACCAACCTTTGTCAAAGGTGGAACATGGGATCAGAATCTTCCTTGGGGATGAGTCACCAACCCTGTGGGAGAAAACATGTGAGGCACAGCCCTCACTTTTCCCTCACGCGGTGTACATAGCCACCAACAACATGGGCTGCGGCTGGATTGATAATGGTTTTGAAACAGCCAATGAAGCTGATGCTGCAGCAAAAATCTGCGTGGAAATTGCCCTCCCTGAGGGCAAAAAAATTGTGTGCACCGCGCGCACCAGATGGAACAAAGCAAAAACTTTGTTCATCTCCTTTGACTCGCTCCCCACCAGCCTTCCTCATAAGGTAATCGAGGAGGAGCTCTGCAAAGGTCTTGTGGCCTACGGAGAAATCCAACAACCTGAATTACAGCGATTTTTCTTAATGCCCGACCTATGCACGGGCAAAGCTATCGCTGTAATTAACCTCTTCCCAGAAGTGGAAGAGTATTTATCCAGAATTCCCCGCGCAGCAGAATTTCACTTTGCAGATGGGGCCAGTTAGCTGCATTCCAAGTTACACCGTAACGCGCACTACCCATTTGCAACCACTGTGGCTTTCTGGGCCACAAGGAACATACATGCCCTGTAAAAGAGGGCTTAATGGAAAATGATTTTTGTGAAGAAGCTATGGACGAAGATAATGAAAACTTCGCCAAAATGACTGATGGCCACCACCCATTCCGCTGGGGTGAAGATGGACTATACTACATCGTGGACCCAGTTACAAGTAAACAGCGTAAAGCAGCACAAAAAGCCCACAAGAGAGCAGCGGCTGAAGCGGTGGCACATGCGGAATCCGCCATTAACCACGGACAAATTCAGGAGGATATTTCAGATATTCACTGAACCAACCAATCAGAACAATATGCCCAGGTCAAAAATTTTCACAGTAACCAGACTGAGCCACAAAGCGTCATCAGTCATGCACATACTGAGGAACAATGCAACCGCAATTTGGGTGAAAATGCGGTGCACAATGCAACAAAGTTGAACCTCAAAAATATAAAATCCAATCAACAACCCGCATCAAATCAACATGAGACCTGTGCAGGAAAAGTTGATGCAAATGCAAAAAACCGCAATTCCCTTGAATCATTGGGTCAGATCAAGGGAACCAACAATGGCAGTGAAAGAGTTGGAATACAGATGCGGAGCATGGCCAAAATGAGCCGCGGTGGGATAGGACCAGAGGGTCCACCCAACTGCTCCTGAGGCGCCATGGGCACCTCAGTGTCAATAGGGACATTAAATATCGCGGGAGCCAGGGCTCATACGTCCCAAGCCAAAAAGCTGGCATTCCTGCAAAAACCTCTTGTAGACATCTTGGCCATCCAAGAAACCCACTGCCTACAAGGGGAAGAAGAATCCTGGTCAACCAGGGTTGCACCATCACAATCAGTATGGACATCTCACTGTGGGGTGATAGTCCAAAACAACAAAAAATTTAAAATTACAAATTCATCATCACACTTGCACGGTTGAGTCCTGGTAGCAACAATCACATGCCAAGATGAAGTAATCTCATTAGCATGTATCTACGCACCATGCACTGCAACTGAGAGAAAAAAAATTTGAAAAAATTTCTACCCTCACCCTCCCACCAGATATCATCATGTTAGGCGATTTCAACTGCTGGGATAACCCCAATACAGATCGATGGCCTAATCCCAGGGGATACCCACCTGGACACATTGAATATCACACAATAAAGGCATCTCTTGGCTTACAGGATGCTCTTTTTCCCAATTCACCAATCCTTCCCCATATGACAAGACCTAACATACGTGAGGGACTGCTCATATCAATGAGTCATATTGACCACATCCTCATCCCACAATCCCACCACTCAAGAATCTCCAAATTTACAACAAAAAAGATCAATTTTTCTGATCCCAATTAGTTACAGTGCAGTTAGCGCCAACCCAATCCCACACACAGGTGTCACCTTGGAGAAAGCTTCACCCAGAAAATATAATATTGCCTGAGATATCTGACTGGGTTAAAACAAGGCTACAAACCCAGAATTCACAGCCCCATTCACTTCAGATCCCATTGGAACATGGGAAAATTTCAAAAAATATTTAATCAACAAAACCCAACATATTGCATCACGCAAGTACACCGCGGACACAGCCACAATCAAGAGTACCTTGGCAGAACTAGATCACCTGGAAATAAATACTCTGAGATCTGGCTATAGCCCTAATTGGGGACGCAAATGGGCAGAAAATTTAGCCTGACTTAACAATCTCATTTTTGAACACCAACACAGAATTAAAGTATTGAACAAAGGTAAGTTCATAAAGGAAGGCGAAACCTGTTTGACGTACTTTTTCTGCCAATTCCACTCCCACAGAAACCAGCCCATGTGCACACAGGTCCGCAAGACCAACGGCACTGTGGCAACTGACCCTGAGGAGGTCAAGGTGGAAGTACACCGCTATTACACTGAATTATATCACGATATGCCAACAGATCCACAAAAAATTAAAGAATTTATTCAAACTGCCAAGATACAAAGTACACCACCAAACTATAATATACTATCCCTTATCACATGGGAGGAGCTTTGAGAAACAATTCGCGGTGCACCACGTAGGAAATGTCCAGGGCATGATGGGAAACCCTCTAAATTTTACAAAATATATTTTCAACAAATCGCCCCCCTCCTATTGGTGTCAATGAACCAGAGTTTGTTGGAAACACGCCTTTTACCAGGAGGCCATGAATCCTACGTTATAACCTTGTATAAAAAAGGTGACAAGTTGGACCTGTCCAACTGGCGCCCAATTGCACTCTCCAACACTGACACAAAAGTTCTAGCAAAAATTCTAGCAGCTAGATTAAGCGCAATTGCATCTGACGTCCTATCACCCAACCAGTTTGGGTTTATACCAGGGCGTTCAATATGGAACAACATTCACCCTGTTGCAAATATTTGCCAATCTAAAGCAACTGGTGCCCTGGTCTTCTTGGATCAGGAAAAGGCGTATGACCGTGTTAGCTGGCCATACCTAAAAGAATGTCTACATGCCTTCAAACTCCCACTAAGATTCATAAAATGGGCGATGCTCCTAACAGAATCTGCAACCATGGCTGTATGCGGCCCTGGATTCCTAACAAACAAGATTAAACCACACAGAGGGCTCAAACAAGGAGATCCCCTCAGCCCACTGCTATAAAATTTCAGCTTTGACCCGCTCCTCCAAGTAACTGAATCACGTCTCATAGGGATAACTGCACAAGGACAACCAACAGTCAAGATACTGGCCTTTGCAGACGACTGCATAGCAGGTATAGCAAACAATGAAGATGCCCGACAGCTGGAACACACTCTAGAGGAATACTCCAAGGTGAGCAATGCATCGCTCAACAAAAGGAAGACAGAAATCATCCTCTTAGGCAAATACACAAACAATTGGGCCACAACATCAGAACCTCACACCAACACTTGAAGAAAAAACCCAATTATATTACCTTTTGCAACACCTCCCACCACCACTCCTGTCTGACACCCTGGAATCTGGCTAGAATCAGGGGGATATGCTAATGAGACAATGGAAAGTAACCTGTTACAACGGGTATCCAAACGCGTCACCTCCCTCAAGGAAAGATCCCCAGGACTAACAGGACGAGTTACAGTTGCTAACTCGCTCATCCTCCCAATACTGTGGTACCAGGCCCATGCGATAGCCTTCTCACCTACCTTTATAACCTCAATTCGCGCGCTTATCCAGGGCTGGCTGTGGCCTGGCTCTCACCTTCCTATACGGATGGAAACACTATTTGGCCCACGCTCAAGCGGAGGCATGGGACTAATAGATTTTGAGAGCCATGCCAATCACATCCTAGATATTTGGATAAAGGAAATCCTTGCTCCAGACCTCCCGCAACAACATTGGTCCTGAGCAGCAAGGACTAACTTTGCACAGGCGCTCAAATTAACCAACCCACATAGTCCACCCAGACTACTTTCATACCTTGCCAAGCACCCTACTGCAACGGTCCACATGGAACCTCCCCTCATTTCAAACATATCCTCCAAACTATCCGCCATATGGGATGGACCATAGAGAACATGGGTACTATACAGGGAAGGGGACGACCCATCCCCCAATTCAAATTAAAAACCCAGAAAAACACCCCCAGAGGGATATGCTCGCAACAACCCCAAGCATAGCTAGGATAGAATACCTAGATATGCTGGACATTCATTATGATATAACCACACAGAAAGCAATGTGGAAAATGACACACCACCCACTCCTACAACCAAGGATAAGAGCAAACGCCTGGCGCTGTTTGAGAAAAACCTATAGAATGGTGGACCGCTCCAACTCCCTCCACAAAACATGTGCAGTATGTGGAGAGGAGGGATCCCTACATCGCCGCTTAGAAACATGCCCCCCAACCAAAGCTATATGGCAGGAAGTCGCACACCTGCTCAAGATTCAAAACGAACAGGAATTCTCGATATCAAAGAGTATCTTCACGCTCCAGATTGAGTCACTAATCCCATCTACACTCTGCTCACTAATAATACCCATTTTAATGTGGACAATAAACAATTGCATTAGATGCGTTCAAGGGCACGGTCCCAGCCATTCATGGGATTATTAACAGATTCCATATCCACTTACTAGAGCACTTCCAAGCCTGGCTCTATGGATATATGAGACCAAGACAAAAAGCGCTCATAGAATCATGGTTCCCACTCTGGTTCCTCCACACAGACCCTTTCCTTCACACCTGCTCCATAGCAGGGGAAACCCCCTCAGAGTAGTGCACCAACCCCCCCATACCTGGAAGTCCCGCTGGCAACAGGGGTAATTTGAGTACCCTGGGGTGCCCAATTTTTATATTTCTTAGTTAATCTCTTAGTTTCACATATATTCAGTAATGTCTGTCCCCTGGTCAGCTTACCTCGGTTAAATAAATATAGTGATGGTATTATACCATTCACTATAAACTAGTCAGATGGAAATGGAAACCAATGCTGATGTTAAATTATGGATAATTGGGGAATACCTCTAAAGAAAAATGCAGTGAACACTATTCCACTGGGGCTCAAATCATAGTTAACACTGGGTTAATGGTGGAACTTCCAGAACAGCTATATGGAGAAATCATCAATCTCTGGGAAAATCAAGGATCGAACCATGGGTTGCGCCAGGGATCTTAATGCCAGGTCATGAAGAGATACAAGTACTAGTAGCCAATCATGGAGAGAAGCTGGTGAAAATTGAAAAAATTAGACAGTTGCATTTCTGCACTTGCTCTCGATGGTGGAACTATAAACTTTTCATGAATTTAAATTATTTTCTGAAATGGGATTGCTGGTGGGAGTTACCAAAAGTGTCAACATATTAGTGGATCATGAGCAGCTATCCAATCTAACTAAGAATTAGCAGGAGGATGTGCTCCAATTGTTTGAAAAATATCGGAAGATATTTGCTCAGAATGATTATGACTTAGGATGCACAAAAAATGTACTCCACAAAGTTGATACTGGGGAATATCCACTGATAAGAATGAGACCTATTTTATAAGTCAAGAGCAGCGGAAGCGGAGGTCAGTGATGAAATAAGCAAGTTAGTGGAACATGGGTTACTTGTTTCATCATTGAGCCCATGGGCGAGTCCAATCCTGTTGGTAGCAAAAGAAGGACGGATCAAATCAAGTAGTGATTGACTATCGCTGACTAAACAAGATCACTAAAAAAGACTCCTATCTGCTGCCCCAAATTGATGACATGCTTGATCGCCTGGGGGAGGCAAAATACTTTTCAGCTATGGACCTGCTTTTGGGCTATTGGCAAATCAATTTGCTAAAAGAAGATCAGGAAAAATGTGTAATAATTACTGCACAAGGACTATACCAGCTGACCAGAATGCCCCAAGGATTATGCAATGTGCCGGTGACTTTTCAGCATGCTATGGATTCAATACTTGGTGACCTGAAGCTATCCTGCATGCTAGTATACTTAGATGATATCAACGTCTTCAGTAGGACCTTAACCGATCATTTGGAGCATCTGGAGGAAGTTTTTAAGCGGTTGATAGCAGCAAAATATAAAAATTAAGCTGAGAAAATGCCACTTTTTCGAGAAAAACTCAAATACTTAGGGTTTGTTATAAACTCTAACGGATTACAACTGCGACCCATGAAAATAGAAGTTATCAAGCGGATATCAATCCCAAAAAGTGTTTGGGATATTCAAGTCTTTTTGGGAATGGTCAGGTACTATTGCCAATTCATCAAAGACTTTGCTGGAATCGCTGAACCTCTATTTCACCTACTCAAGGATCAAAAAAAAGGTTTGTGTGGAATGAA
>JAKSZP010007688.1:0-10308 GCA_022478985.1 Massospora cicadina
AAACAACATTGGGCAACATGACTTGAATCAAATGGTATCAAGTTCCTGACACCAATGAATTCGACACTGACCACTGAGGATTATGCTACCTGAGAAAATTAAGGCAAAGATACCCAACAAGATTCAGAGCCTAAAACTCTATGGTCAAGCCATGAGGATAAAAATTTATTTGATCCAAAGTGGACAGCTAAAAAGCTGTGTGCCAATTATACTATAATAGCCCCTTAATAATTTTCTATAAAAGCAGATTCAAAACTGATAATAACTTCATTCTTTATATATTGTTTGTATAGCTTACTCTTAAATAAAAGCGCAAGGCTTAAATATACTTAGGTTGTTATCAAATGTTCACTTGGCTCTGCATGAAGAGAATAGGGAAGTGCTCACTACCAGTTTAAACATACCTTTAAGAGGAAGAAGCACCTGGTTAGCGTTGGATCCTTTAATCAACGTGGCTTTTGGGCAATCAACTTGAATAGTTATAAAAAGTTATGGGTCTGGTTATTATCATCAGCCAAAAACCCATATAAAATTATTACTTTCACAGGTTTTGGTTCTTGTGCAACTTGTCCACGTTGTTTTGTTATTGATATATTAATTGGTAATAGTATGATGACTATTATCCATAGTTGAATGGAATATCTAGATCTCAGCCCACGCTTGGCCAGTATTCCCGCTCAAATAATTTAGATGTCTTAAAATAGGGATTTGTTCCCTTGTACCGTCTAGCATGATCTTCTCTGAGATTCCCTGGTGACAGTTTCTCCAGTTTGACACACAGGCGGCAGCAATCCACAATTTGTTTCTGCTTCTTCTCTGGATCCCTGCTCATATCCTTACTCTTTTCTTTAAAGAGTCTCCCAATTATTGCACACAGCAATAATATACCTGAGAAATAGTAAAACAAATGAAAGCTGATAAAGTTTACTACTTAAACTATATACCAGATGAAAACTATAGAATTTTTTTATTTAAGTTAATTCTAGGGAATTTATAGTGGGGGTTCGGTGCCCAACCCTCAGTTGACACCTCTTCAATAAAAGGCAGCTGTTGCCATTGAATCACCCATCCTTGTCTCAGCAGCTATGGTCTTCCCCATCCTGGCTAGTATTCCGTCATTGGACATCCTTGAGACCTAAAATGGAAAGAGTCAGAAAACATGTCTTTAACGTTTTCCTCTCAATACAAGCGAATCAACCATATATAGATAGCGACCTGCTTAGGTAATGGGACTTGTTACCCATTAAGGCAGGTCATGAACCAACTAATTTATTCACTGGTTGTAGGAAGAATCGATCACCTTGCAACTTAATACTTACATTCCCAATCAGTTGGTGATGAAACCTGACCAATCTTAATTATCACGCCTGATAGTTAATCACTTTCAGATGCCCCTATTTTGTCAGCAATTCTGCCTGACGAGATCTTAAGTATTCATCCATATCATTCCCCAACGGATCTGACCAGGCGAATATCCTAAAATTTCCTGAACATAGTTACCCCAAAATCTGTCAACTGATTTCCAATTCACCTCACATTAGGGATTTATTACCTAGCAATTCCTGATAATCTAGCAGACTGGTAATATGAGAAAAAATCCCAACAGATACCCCTCTTGCCTAGATTTCCAGCAAGAAAAGGACTGGGGCATGAGAACACCACTTTGGACACTTGGCTAAATACTTCATTTGCTCAAACGGAGTACAATCACCAATACTCAACGCTGCTCAGGACAACCTTTGGCATGCGGCTTTCTTCCTATTCCTCCTCGCTAATGCCTACTCAGAGCGCGGTCCTCATGATCTACTATCGTGCTTGGCTGATCAATTTACTTATAATGATATTAGTCCCTGGATCTGGGTTTCCCCCATCTGGGCATATGACCCGCTATCATATTCAGGATTCTTGGTCCAGTTTCCTTGATTTCCTGATTTTCTTCTTGTCCTAAACAGGAGACTCTTGCCGTCAATGTTTGTTTCAAGGCCTAATTAAGAATGTTTATTTTTGTTTGCCTTGTTATTTTTCTCTCATAACCTCTTAGTTCATATCATTCTTAATTCTTCTCTGGAGAGCTTATACCATTAATTTTGGGGTTAATTTCTCCAAAATTGGAGCTTAATGGATTGTAGAGTGCATAATGTCAACTTCTATATAGTTCCAACATCTCCCCTCTCATCCAGCTCATATATCGAATTCTAAGTCACAGTTTTTAACAGCTACTCAACAGTTTATCTGATCAAGATCTTTGGCTCTTCCAGCAGATGAGTCAGGATGTGTGAAGGAACCTCTTCTATGGTCCTTCCAGGACTCATACGCCTAGTCTGGCACCAGCGGCTAGTCCTTCCATGGAACTACTTGAAACAATAACCAACCCTTCAGAAACCAGGCTAGTGATTGTTGTAAAACAACTTGTGGCCAATTCTTCCCCTATCTCCAATTCCAGAGTTGGATTTAGAAACTCTCCTGGATTTGGCTCGTTTTGCAGATGCACCAAACATCATCATTGATGCTCCTGAAATAATGCCCTTTGCTCTTGATCAATCCTTTCTTGCCAGGTTGGACTTACTTCCTGAGTTCCTCTTCTGAATCGGACAATACTACAAACCTGCTGTCTTAGCTACTGAGCCACCATCAGCAACAGTATTTATTTCAAACTCCCCTATGCAGAATTGATGACCCAAGTCACTGAGGCTTTATCCCTAGCACTGAATCTCTCCGATCTTGAGAACATCCTAAACTGGGACATCACCACTTATGCTCTTCACTTTTTCAGCCAAGTTCTTTGTGTTGGGGCACAAAGCTTCCAGCCTCTCCCATGTTCCATTGCTCCTTCTGCTTCAGCTTCTGAGAATCTTGTAGTCATCGCTTGCAGTATGCCATTCACTCCTTGCACAACTATCTTATTTCTGGCGCTTCCCATCAGTACCTTCCAGTGATGACTTTAATAGGGGCATAATTTGGCAACCCCCATCTAGCATCCCTTGTTTGCTGCTGGCCCATATGTTCAATGTTCTTGACAAAGCCCATCGGCAGGTGCTCAAGACTAATTTTCTGGCTCTGGTACCATATCAGGATTACTTAAGGGTTATTCAATGACTGCCTATTCATGTACTGTTACTTCCCTCCCCACTCTAGGGTTTTGCTATTGGCTTCTTCTGACATTATAATTTCCCTTCCCCTAGTCACTTTCTCACAGGGATCTGCATCTTCTCAAAGAACTTGATTTTGTGTAGGTTTAGTCCTCGCTAGCATCCTTTTTTACATAGATTTAATGGGTTATTCATTTCTACAGCGATCCATCCTCCCTCCCTCAAGAGGCAACATAGGCAGAATCATCCCCATATCAAGGATAAGCAAAAAAAATAATTTATAAAAATATCAGTTTTTACCATGCAGTTTATAAATTTTTTCCTAATATTTTTTATCAATATTTTATTTTTTTTTCTTTTTTATGAGACTTGACCTTGTTTTGGTTCAGTGGTCCATCTTTTCCCCCAAACTTGGTCCTAGGTATCCCTAAACCTACCAGTTTTCTATGGTTCAGAGGTCTTACCTTTTAAGACTTAACCATCTAGATTGGTTCAGAGGTCCTTTTATGAACTTGACCTAATCACCAGGACATGCTCAACTTAATGGTTCATCAGTCCTTTGGAAACTCTTTTTTGCTTTTTTCATCAATACATTGCTTTCAAATACTTAGCATGGACTCAAATTACAACTCTCCATCCAAGAGATTCTTAATGGAGTAGGTGTCAGTCAAAATCTTGGCAATAATCTCAAACAGACCCAACCACAATGCATCCAGCTTGTTAAACTCCCAAAACTATGTGTATCGCGATAGGCAACTCTTTTGCCTATTCATTATTCTGCTAAGGCCAGTTGGTTCTTATTGTCCATCAATTTTGCTCATATCCTTTTCTTCAGCATAGTATCAAATGCTTGTGATTTCATTTTGATCAGGATATTTGTCAGTCAGTTCAAGAGCTGTTTAACACTCATCCCCAATGTTGGTTCAGCCACCAAATATAAAATGAGCGGCAAAGTGGCCTTTCTCCTGAAACAAACTCAAATGCATTTTTTTTGTTGGCATATGGTGAATGATATGGGTAGGCAAACATCACTGAACTCAGGTATGTTCCCCATGTGGAAGTTCTTTTTGTGACCAGCTTCCTCAGCGTCGCAGCCATCATTTCATTCACTCGTTCTACCAGTCAGTTTGTCTCCGGCTGGTATGGTTCAGACATGACTCCTCTGATCCACATTATCTCATTCAACTGCAAGATCACATGAGATGAGAAGTTTGTCCCATTATCACTACTAGGACCTGCGGGCATCCATGTCAGTATATTACTTGATCCAGGATGAACTTCACGGTGCTGGTAGCATCTACTTCTTCCAGGGCCTTCATCTCAACCCATCTCATCAGATGGTCAATAGCAACTACTATGTACTTGACTCCCCCTTTTCTCATCATCAGCGGTCCCATCATGTCAATGGACACCGTATTCCAGGCAAATCCAGGGCTTACCATTCAGTATCCAGTTGTATTATTATGTGGCTTGTGCAGCTGGCACTCCACGCAACAAGCTAGATAGTCTGAGACATCATAGTTGATTGACTCCCGATAGTACTGGTGAATATGGTTGGTTGTTTTTCTCAGGCCTCCATGCCTGACAACCTTGTTAGCAGCTTAATTGAATAATGCTGCTCTTTTTGACAGCTTTAAGAATGTTAACCACTTCCTGTTAATTGTCTTAAACACTTGTCCATCCATGGTCTCAGTGTTTTCCATTGCTTTTCGAAGCGCACCTTAGATTTCTCAGGGATCATTCCCAATTTCACCGTCAACCATTCTCTGGAATAACTCATCCGCCTGCTGTTATACCATCTGGATCATTGGTAACTGCAATAAGCCATCCGCATTCTGGTGAGAAGCCCCCACTTGGTGGACAATCTTGTAATATAATCCTGTAGCTTAAGTGCCCATTGGGACAGTCGTCCTTCTGGTTCTCTCAAATTATGGAGCCAAAGCAATGAGGAGTGGTCCATCACTACTTTGAAGTTCATTCCATGGATGTACACCCAAAACTGCTCACAGGCGTAAATGACCGCAAGACATTCCCAGTCAGCTACGGTGTAATTCTTCTCAGCAGCTGATAGTGTCTGGATCACATACACCACTGGATGTTCATCCCCAAGTTCATATACTTGGCTTAATATGGTGCCAATTGCCATCAATGAAGCACCAGTTTGTTTAATAAAATCTTGATCAAAATTTAGATATTTCAAAATCAGAGAATCTATTAGGTATTGGCGTAGCTCATCGAAGGATTTCTGGGCTTCTTCATTCCATATAAATCCTTTCTTTGGATCCTTCAAAAGATGGAATATAGGCTCGGCGATTCTGGAAATATCCCAAATAAATTTTCTGTAGTATCCGACCTTTCAAAGGAACTCTTGGATATCTTGGACACTATTCAGCACAGCCATCCATTCTATGGCTTGAATCTTCTGGGCTTGCAGCTGCAATCCACTAGAGTTAATCATTAATCCCAGATATTCCAACACTTTCTTGAAGAAGTGACACTTTCTCAGCTTAATCTTCAGGTTGGCCACTGACTTTCTCTTTAATACTTCTTCCAAGTGGTGTAAATGGTCAGTAAACGTCCTACTGAACACATTGATATCGTCCAAGTACACCAGGACGTATGACAACTTCAATTCGCTCAGTATAGTATCCATGGCCCTTTGGAACGTTGCAGGCGCATTGCATAGACCCTGGGGCATCCTCGTCGGTTGGTATAGCCCCTGCGCGGTAATAATCGCACATTTTTCTTGGTCTTCTCTTTCCAAATCAATTTGCCAATATCCAATATCAGATCCATCGTGGAGAAATAATTCGCTTCTCCCAATCAATCTAGTGTATCGACAATTTTTAGCTGAGGTTACAAATCCTTCTTTGTAATCTTATTCAGCTTCCAGTAATTGATCACCAACTGATTAGAGCTAATTTTTTTCTTCACAATAAGAATAATACTCACCCAGGGACTCAATAATGGAATTAGAAGCCCATGCTTCATTAGTTTGCTGATTTCCACTTCCACTACCGCTTTGGCCGCCTTGCACCATTAAATTGGTCTCATCCTGGTCAGCAAATATTCCCCGGTGTCAACCTTGTGGATCACATCTCTCGCACATCCCAAATTATAGTTGTCCTGGGCAAATATTTCCTAATACTTTTTAAACAATTTAAGCACCTCCTCTTGCTGGTCTTCCATCAAATCAGCGAGTTGCTCATGATCAACCAGTAGGTTGATAGTCTTGGTTACCCTTGCCAGTAATCCCATCTCATCAAGAGTCCCAAAGTCGTAGAATCTCCTCAATTTAGCCATTGGAATTAGATGAACAAATGCGATGATCTGATTCTTTCTGATCTTCATCAGTTTTTCACTTAAATTCACCAGGCGAACTCAAATTTCTTCATGGCCTGGCATTATCATTCAAGGAGCCACCCAAGGCTCTACTCTGGACTTCTTCCAGGGGCTTCCTACCTCCCCATACATCATCTCAGGTATCTCTAATGTCAACCCCATGTCGACTATCATCTGTGATCCTGGCAGTATGGTTTTCTCATTCTTGATCCTCAGTGGAATTCCCCAGTTCTCTAGGATTTCTGTCAGCATTTCTCGTCGCTTCTGAAAAGCTAATTGGTATCAAATTGAGACAATTCCATCATTGTATACCAAGTTGATGGAGTTGTTTCTCCGATTCAGTGGAGCTTCTCCATTCTTCTGATAGACCAATGGTAACGTCTGACCTAATATGGTCAACATATTATCCTTGAAGTTACGTTTAACTCCATACTTGCATAGAAATTTTGTCCCAATCACAATGCCATAGTTTTTGGTTATCCAAATCTATTGCTTGTGCAGATACCACCAAGGACCTGAATCATTGTGGCAAAGCACTATTCGCTCCACATGAGATGGTGGTATTTGGCCCAGCTATCCCGTACTTCTTCTTGTGTTCCAAGTCAGGTGAGATCTTCATCTTCTTCACCAGCTTAGTTGAGACAATGCTGATGGGCACTCAACTGTCAACAATTGCCCTCACCCATACTTGATTCACTTGTATATCTATATACGTACACTTGGAGTATTGTAAGATAGTGTTTACTGAGTATATAGTGGCGTTATTAGCTGAATCTAGGATGTGAATGATTTGCGCCAATAAATGAGGAAATGATTTCTTTATCGCGCTGAAGGGGATTGACAAGTTTGCCTCATCTAATCAGACTTTGGACAATTAATCGGAATTATTGGCATCTTGAATCTTGTCTGCCAGTTGTCAAGTGTATGGCCAGGCAACTTCTTTGATTTACTTTGGGGTCGCTTCCCTTTGCCCTGGATCTTGTCACTGCATTTGCGTCCAAATTGACCACTTGATACAGTTGATCCTGTACGTCTTCATCCATGAACAGATCACTGATGTCAATTTCCTCATTCATGATATTGGGAGGAATAGGCTTCTTTGCAGTTCTAGACTGTTCCCCATCTAGTCTGTGGGCCCTTTTTCCGACTCCTTTGTGGCAGCAGACTCTTTTGCTTAGACCACGTTGATTTGATCCTTTAGCTTCTTGCAATGTACTGCAAAATATCCCTTACCTCCGCATTGGTAGCAGACCTTCTCTTTCTTATTCATCCATCTGAACTCTTTAAGCTTATCCCTGGCACAGTTCAGTTGTTCGTCTCTTTTGCACCTTCATTCCCCTTTGTGGGATTCAAATTGCATACTAAGTTGGATTTAAATCTTCTGTTTGGGGCATCAAAGGTTGCTCCCAAGATTTTCAAATTATCTACCATCTGGGATATAGTGATTTCCATTGCAAACACGGAAGACATTGTTTACTATAGATTGCAGTAGAGCTGTGGGCCATTTGTAATGTAATTCTGGCATCGAAGTCATCCAGTACCTTCGCTCCAACCAGGATATGTGACTCCTGGTAGAACTAATCTGCAAAGATTGATTTAGATTTGTCTTTATGGAACCGGATGCCCATAAACTCCTGTTTGCACTTTGACATGCGCGTCAGGCTCCTAAATTCCTTCATGATGGCTGCTTTGGCCTCCATGTACAACCAGCTGTCCCCTCCAAGTGGGGCAACACTAAGTTTTGAAAAAGGTGTCTAGGAAATTCATGACCGTCTACGCCTTTTGACAATCACCATAGCTGTACATAGACATATTGAACAGTCAGAAAATCGCTGGAGCATTATCCCAATAGAAAGTCAGAAATTTTGGCATTGTCTTAAATTTCTCTGAGGTATCACTAGACAATTCTCTAGGTTTGGCCACTCAGCTCACTTGAGGAGTGACTTCAGGCATCATCTCTGATATGGCAGCAAAGATGGGCAGCATGTTTCTTGGGGTATTTAACTTCCTAAATATTGTATGAGGACTTCTTTCTTTGGCATCAGTTTCCACATATCTTCTCTTAATTGCATTTGTGAGTTTTTAGCTCCTTGACCTGTTTGATCAGTTGCTCAATGTCAGAGCTAAAATTTCTCAAATGAACGCGATCTAGATCCTGACCTGTTTTCATATATAAGACCTCTCAAATTAAGTCCCCTTATTTCTTCTTTAATGAAGTTACTTTTCCAAGTTATCACATTCCCAAAATCATAACATTATTGATCCCTTCCTCCATCATAATGACTCGTTCTTCCATGGCTTCAAATTCTCAATGATCCGCTGAGTTTAAGGCGTTTTGATTAATGGTGGCTAACTCCATCCTTAGTTCTCTTAACTCGTCTTTATATGACATCCTTCTAAGTTCTTCTACTCAACTACACCCCTGTAGTGAGCACCACTTTATAAAAACTATGTGTCTGGTTATTATTATAAGCCAATAACCCCATTAACTTATTACTTGCACAGGTTCAGTTCTTATGCAATTCATGCACGTTGTATTGTTATTGATATAATCAGTTGATAAAAGTATGATGACTATTATCCATAGTTGAATGGAATTCTTGAATATCAGCCCAACGCTCGGCCAGTATTTCTGCTCAAATACTTGAGATGTCTCAAAATAGGGATTTATTCCCTTGTACCGTCTAGCCTGATCTTCTCTGAGATTCCCTAGTGACAACTTCTCCAATTTGACACACAGGCGGCATAATCCATAATTTGTTTCCGCTTCTTCTTCAGATCCCCGCTCATATCCTTACTCTTTTCCTTAAAGAGTCTCCCAATTATTGCACACAGCAATAATATCCCTGAGAAATAATAGAACAAATGAAAGCTGATAAAGCTTACTACTTAAACTATATAACAGATGGAAACTCTAGAACTTTTTTTATTTTAAGTTAATTCTAGGGAATTTATAGTGGGAGATTCGGTGCCCAACCCTCAGTTGACACCTCTTCAATGAAATGGCAGCCGTTGCCATTGAATCACCCATCCTTGTCTCAGCAGCGATGGTCTTCCCCATCCTGGCTAGGATTCTTTCATTGGACATCCTCAAGACCTAAAATGGAAAGAGTCAGAAAACGTGTTCTAACATCTTTCTCAATCCAAGCAAATAAACATATTTGGCTAGCGGCCTTCTTAGGTAATGGTACTTGTTACCCACTAAGGCAAGTCAAGAACCAACTGATTGTTTTGCTAGTTGCAAGCAGCATCATTCGCCTCACAATTTAATAATTACATTCCCAATCAGTCAGTGATGAAACCTTTCAGAGAGTTGATATGACTAGATGATATGCTACCCATATCAGCGGATCACAGGGGAATTGAGAGGAGTCTCGAGATTTATGAAAAGGGGATACACAAATTATAATTGAGAAAAATGAGAACATTCGGCAAATTGAGAGGAATCACACCAAGATTTAATACAAATGAGAGCAACTCGAATAAGGAAAAAGAATAGAAGATACTAAGCTGAGGATGCATCTGGCTGGGGATCGAGGTATAAAGAGCCTGATGGAAGATTAAAGAGGGGATAGTCTTTTATGAGGAAGAAGAAGTGCAGAACGGTCTGCGAGACATCTAAAAATAAATAAAGAAATAAGGGGCAATAGCTCCATATATATTTTATTTAGTTTTATTAAAAGCATCAGCGGTCCTCATATTGTTCAATTGGGTTGCTCAGTGGTTATACCCTGTGAGAATCCAACTCGGTGACAGCAGACCTAGATGCTGAGAAATTAACAGTGGTGCTCACTACAGGGGGCCACTTAGCAACTATAAGCGGGGAAAATACAATGAAAAATCTTCATTCATTCCAACCTAACCTGATCAGGTTTTG
>JAKSZP010007689.1:0-10282 GCA_022478985.1 Massospora cicadina
CTCAGTTTAATCCTTTAATAGATTTATAATTTGCAGCTCATGTTTTGTAGAAGAAGCTTATATGACCCACTTACAGCCTTAGCCAATCTATAGAGGTGGCTCTAACTATGAGCATTATATTAGTGATGATTGCTATCAAAATGTTTACACTCTTCAGCCAATGTGCATCTTTTTAGCAAACTGGGATGATGCATACTATGATAGTGACTCTAAAATAGGTTTTAGCTATATTAGCAAATTTAACTATATGAGCAATAAGGATTATGAGCTGCACTTTTATGTGGTGCTCACTATAAGAAAGCATAACCCTGCAAACCTAGCTTTATCTTCCTAGATGATTAGTGCAATCTGATGTTAAGGATGAGCTATTTGTAAATGCTCAAACAATAGTTAAAAACTTTTAAACAAAATAATAGTGCTCTGCATAGAGTTAATATCACTATAAGCTACTAGATGGCTACATTTATAAAGGAAAACAATTAGATAAGCAAAAATATCAAGTGCTTATCAGTGAGCTTACTCACAACTAAAAATGCACTTGCTCTTCTCATATCTAGCTAGCACTTTTTTAGGATGTCTCACAACTTATTCTTTAGGCTATATCTGCAGTCCCCCCTACAAAACCTGCTATACCCACTGTTGAAAAAACAATAGAGCCAGTGGGTATATCTCCTCTGTATGAGAACTGCTTTCAATTGTGGGCTGATGTTGCTAGAAACTAGTTAGATTATACTGGTGAGAAAGCAATTAAGTTTGGTGAGGTAGCATGCCATCTAATCTCCTCTTGAACAAAAGCTGGCTACCATAGATAAACTTAAGCTTGTCTATATCAGCAAAATTTACCGCAAACATATCTCAGAGATTAAAAAGATGCTTAAGGGTATAAGCTTTGACATCTACCCCACAGCAATTGCCAATATATCCTTCTTAGATATCAATATACCCTTAAGCATCTGTTTAATCTCTGAGATATGTTTGCGTTGAGTTTTTACTTGCACTTCACGCTGCCAACTTTTTTATCAATTGTATCAAGTGCATAAATAGCCCTAAAATTTGCATTCTAAAATACTTTGAAGCAGCCAAAGCTGCTGATTCCAATGCTATCCCAGCACTAGAGGCCAAAATTAGAGGATCTCTTATAACTTACTTATATCAGATTATTGCATGTGAGGGCTCTCTTGCTTCTGTTAAAGAGTTCTACACTAAGTACCTGGCTGCAAATAACTTGTCTATATATATGCTCCCTACTCTATCAACTGCTCAACAAGATGTTGACATGGATGCTACCGAGGCACCAGTTACTGCCACCAAGGCACCAGTCACTGATGCCCCAGTTGGGGCCCAACAACCTATGGAGCAGCAGGATCTAGCTCAAACTTCTGCCTCCTCTCTCTCCCAGGTATAGTTATTGTGAGTGATCAACTTATTAATATACTGTACCTAAACTGTCATAGTCTCAGGCCTTTATAGCTTAATGCTATTCTAGCATATTAATCATACATCAACCTTTTCTTTTTAGCTAAAACCTGGTTTGTTTAGCTTAACCATTTGTTCTCTTGCCCAGAGTTTGTTATACATATGCCACTTGCCTTATATCAGCCCAACAGCCACCAGTCTGGTGGTATTGTCTACCTCACTCAGCTTGCTTGCTCCTATATTATATGAGTCCTCATGGCTCCCTACTCCATCTATGTCGAGATGCCCCAACTAAAACTATTAGCTATCTGCATCCCCCTAATGCACTTATTGAAGGTTTTGCCACTATCACCAACTTCTTTCCAAATGCTGATATGCTTTTTGGAGACTTTAATGCTCAGTTTGACATTTAAGGAGATGACATTAGATGCACCACTGCTGATCACTCCTGTACACTTAAAATGCTATGCCACACCTTTCACTTCTATTACATCTACTTTGAAGGAGTTAAATTCCAATGAGACCACCTTTTCACCAAATGTACAGCTCAATGTGCTCTATGAGATAAGGCAGCCTCCATTGATACAAACTATCCAGCCTTACGAATGGAGTTTTGCTTCCCTCAGTCTAACCCAATCCTATCTACTTTTAGGTTAGAATGATACTACCTTTAAGCCCTCAACAATCTATATGTGCATGCCACATTATGTAAACTTTTTAGCACTACTGTAGCTGATCTTACCCAGATGCTCAATGAAGCCAAAGAAGAACTATATAATACCTTCACTAAATTTAAACAGCAAATGATAGACACCATAAATGAAATCTTTGTAGCTACTCTTGCCTCTTGCTGTTCGCTCGCTTTGGGGACATATAGCACCTCCTAAATAAAACTATCCTCTGATCATTTTCTGCAATTTTTGAATTATTGTACTTCTGTACCAGCTGCTATTTAGCTCTTTAAGCATGCAAACAAAACTACCGGTAATATTTAGATTTAGACCCAGTTCAAAGGCATGTCACCCATTGTGGATGCTATAGGATATTTTGCAAGTATCTTCCATCAACCAAAAGCCACTTTGAGGGAGATCAAACCCTCTATTGCAAACTGCCTCAGTAGCCCAGCTATAGAAATCCAACACTACTTTTATCCCAAACAAGTGCTTAGGCACCTAAGAGCTTACCCACAAATGATTTCATATGGTGAGGACTCTATCCATACGAAGATCTTGCTTGCCCTTATCCCATCAGGTTTTGTGACCATTCTATCCTTATACTTTGTACTCTGTGCAATGGCTGGCCTAATACCCATTCACTGAAATACATTCATTGTTTGCCCAATTTCTAAGAAAAGCTCTTAAGCTACTATTGATGCTTTTCATCCAATTGTGCTTACAGTTATGTTTTGCCACCTCTTTGAGAAGTACCTGTTAGAGGCCTTTAAGAAGAGTATATACATAGAGGCCATATGCCACTTTTGCTCTATATAAGCCAGATTTTGATGCAGGTTTTCAACACAGACACATGTGCTCTATAGCCTTGAGATCTCCTTACAAAATAACCTGCATCATGTTTTTGTAGATTTTAAGACCACCTATGACACTGTGCCTATATCACATATGCTCACTATATTAGCTCAACAGGATGCCACACATGGCACTTTCTCCTTGATTATGAGCCTCTTTACTGGAGAGGGGGAGCCAAATTGCTATCAATGGTGAGCTGTCTTTTCTCATCTTAAAGAGCTATAGCCTATTCTGAGGATCAATTGTGTCACCCTTTTTTTCAATATATTTATTAACCCTATTGTATAGCTACTTAAACAATAGTTTCCACATTGCCAACTAGACTACTATATTGGTCTCTTCTTTGTGGATAACATAAAAATTTAACATAGTGACCCAGCAATAGTCTAATATGCAATTAATACCCTCCATAACTGGGCTGCAGATAATAGCATGACAGCAATTATTGCAAAATGTGGTTCCTTCTTACATAATAGTATCCTTTCCTGCACCTTTCTTTGGAGACAAGAGGGGCTCCCTCTAGTATCTTTCTACACTTATCTGGGGTATGTCTACCTGCCATCAGAGGTGGACATCCCCAAACTGTCCATTAATAAGGCTTATAAGGTTACCACAGTGCTCTCTTCTGTAATGAACATAAGTCAACTTTGGTACCAATAGTTGGTTAATCATCTACTGGACCTTCTTCTGGAGCTAACTAGACTATGGGCTACCCCTACTTCACCTCACCACCAAATATGCTCCATTAACCACTATCTGAGAGGCAGTGGGAGCTCTCACCGCTCTGCACATACAAGCAATGGCCTGGATCATAGACATTAGTTGTCATACCAACATAGCTGCAGCAATCATGGCCATTGCTCATCTAACTAACCAAATACAGCATTTAGCTATAAAGTTTGCCCATCATGTTGAGTGCTTCAGTGTGGGAAACCTTATCACCCTTATATGACCATGGTCTCAAAATATCACAGAGATATTTATATAGAGTCTATCTAACCAACAGCCTTTATCACTTATAAACTTGCTTTCTCTATCATAACTGTCTAGGGGCCTTCTGGAGCTCCCTGGTACAGCTTATCACCCTTGGCCAACCCTCAATGATTATATATAAGCCTGGCTTCTAAGGCAGCTTGGGACATCCCTTATAGCTCTATTTATCACTTAGGATACTCATAGTCATAGAAAGCAAATGAACTAAGCTAACCTGGGATATGACCATATACTTCAGATTACTAATATAGGCACTGTAGCCATGGCTATCAGTTGGTGATGCAGCACCAATGGCTTCTGCTACTTCTGCCCTTGTGGAAGAAGGTTTGACTGGTCTCACATTGATGACTGCCACCTGCTGGCTGTAACGCACTGGCTCCTTCCAATGAGCTACAAATGAGTTGGGCAACAGGATCCATGTTAAAGACCATAGGGCTGACAGAATTCCTGATACTACTCTCCTGGTGTGCACGCTACAAGATTGGACAAGCACCCCCTGGAAGACAGTTGCAAGTATACTTAACCCCAGCAACATGCCTTGACTCCAAGACAAGGTATAGAGTGAGGCAATAGCCCTCCCAAGCTCACTCTCAAAGTCCAATTCTTGTTGATTTAAGCCAAACATGGCTGCAGTTAGGCAATATCTTTAATTAAAACCAAATTATAAATATAGGAATTTTAGGTTCTTTTATTTTATATTTAGCCAAGTTGATAGAAAACAGAACTGAGGAGCCTCCAGCTCCCGGTTCCTTCCCTATATACACATGTTAAAAGCTAAAATAAAATATAATATAAGCTTATGGTGCCAGACCATCTAGTACTAAAAAAAGCTTATAGTGCCAGCATGAATGATGTTTGGTGTAAACTTTACAGCAGGATTGCAGAATCTTTACTCGATGATTTCATGCCAGTTCTGATCCTCAACAGTTCCGCACCAGTTCCATCTCAAATCATAATCAAACTGCAAAACTCCCAAGCACCCGTTTCATTCCATTCTTAATTCAAATTCAAATCAAATCTTAAAACTACCCATTTTGCTCATTTTCCGTTTTGTTCCAAGTTGAATGCCCATCTTGCTCCTTGGCCTACTCCAAGCTCCAGCCCCTTAGGCATCCTTGCCAGAACCAATGCCCTCTCCTCCTCCATATATACAGACACAGCCTGCCCTGTCTTACCAAAGATCAGGGCAATGTGATGGTGAGGATAGACCTCAACTATCACATCACCCCCCCTAGACAGAAAGAACTCTCAGATTTTCTCAAGACATAGGGCACAATCCCTAGCTGACTGCCATGTGGACTCCTCAATAGAATGATGCACCCAACGTACCAAGAATAAATGATATCCTCACATCACTTTGGTGTTAAGAATCTCCTCAACTTCATACTCTTCAGCTCCTCCTCCAGCTGGAAATAAAGGAGAAAACCTTTCAGTTGGCTGGCCAAAGAATGGCTTGAGCTGCGATACATGCAACACCGGATGAGCTCTTGACCCTTCTGGGAGCTTCAGCTCAAAAGCCACCTCATTTACCGCCCTCACTACCTGATATGGGCCCAACGCCACTGGCCCCAATTTCCAGCTCCTTACAGGCAAGGCATAGTTCCGAGCATTCACCAAGACCCAATCACCTCTCTTGAAAGCTCTACCTTCAGATCTATGCCAGTCCACCTTTCTCTTCTGAGCTATGACTGCCACCACCAAATTCTTCTTCAGGAGCTTCAGGGTGTCCCGGATATCTCGTGACAGCTCATCTGCCGCTGGATTCTGATCTTGCTCCCTGGGCCCCATACCCTCTGGGTGTTGGCTGTAATTTGTGAAAAATGGGGTCATACCCATAGATGAATGCTTATGATTGTTATAAGCAAATTGAGCCAGCTTCACCCAATATACCCAGTCATCCTACCGCCCTAAGACATAGCACCTCAAATATTGCTCCAATGTCTGATTTACTCTCTCAGTTTGGCTGTCTGACTGAGGATGGTATGCTGATGAATGGCAAGCCTTGATTTTTAGATTCCCCAATATGTGGAGCCAAAATTTAGATGTAAATTGTGGACCATGATCTGACACAATCTCTTCAGGCACCCCATGTCTGGAGAAAACCTCATTTACAAAAATCTGTCCTGCCACCTTTGCAGAAATAGTTGACCGACAAGGAAAAAACTCTGCATATTTAGTCAGATGATCCACCACCACCATCAAGGCATCCATCCCCTGTGACTTGGGCAGTCCTGTGATGAAGTCCACACTCACTGAGGACCATAGCCTAGAAGAAATTTGAAGCGGCTTCAATTTCCCCCTGGTGCCATCCGTTAGGCCTATGCCCTGACACAAACCACACAACACAAAACATACTTCTGCACTGCCACACCCACACCTCTCCACGAATAGTGATGGTGAACAAGATCTAATGTCTTCTCTTGACCAGGATGACCTGCCAGAAGATGGTCATGATTAGCTGCCATTACCTCTTGTTGCAGACTCTTCACAGGGACCCAAATCCTTCCCGCATGGTGTATGATACCACCCCAAACTGAGAATCCCACATGCCCCCTGCTTGCCTCACCTTCTCCTGTCTCTTCTCTTATCCATTGGCCCAGCTCACATCTTTGCTATGCAGTCCAGATTCTTTCTGCCATCCCTTCTCTCCAGCCCTGGATCATTGCAAACAGGTTCTGTGGCAACATCATGGCTGTATTGAACTTCCTCAACTCCTCATTGAAAAACACCAGTTCAGAATCACGGCTCAATAAATCTGGCAAGATATTTTGTTTTCCCAGCTTGTATTCAATCCGCAGGTCATATTAAACCAACTCTAAGTGCTACCAGGCCTGCCTCTGGTTCATCAGGCATGGGGACTTATAGTATTCTAAGGCTTGATGGTTCATCTAGATGACAACCGGGTGCCTGGCATACAATAGGTAGTGTTGCCACTCCTCTAAAGCTGCAACTATTGCCAAAAGTTTCTTATCATAAACTGGATAGTTGGTTTTAGCTGGTGCCATCTTCTGACTGAAGCAACAGACAGGATGTTCAACCCCATCTTTACCCTCCTGCAACAACATGGCTCCAAGTGCAAAATTTGATGCATCAGTCTCTACCATGAATGGTTTGTTTGGGTCAGGGTGTGCCAGAACTGGGGCTGTCAGCAGACTCATCTTCACTTGCTGAAATGCCCTCTCCTCAGCCTCCCCCCAAATGAATGGCATGTCCCCCATCAGTCTTGTCAATGGCACAGCCCATTGGGCCAGATCCTTAGAAAACCTCCACACAAAATTTACCACCTCCAAAAAACTCTGCACTTCAGTCCTATTCCAAGGAGCCTTCCATTCCCGCACCGCCTGCAACTTATCAGAACAGATCACTATCCTTTCTTAGAGGACCACAATCCCTAGGAAGGACACCAATTCCTTATTGAACTTGCACTTAGACAGCTTCAACTTTAAGCCCGCGTTCCTAACCACCTCCAACACACTTCTCACATCCCTCACATGGTCCTGTGCCAATCTGGAAAACACCAGGATGTCATCCATATAAGCAACACAACACCTACCCACTAAGTTCCCCAATATATGATCAATTATGCGCTGGAAAACTGCAGGGGCATTGCTTAGCCCAAATAGCATAACCCTGTACTTGAAGTTTCCCAGATAACATTTGAATGCTGTATATTGCTGGTGCTCAGGGCAAACAGGAATTTGATTGAAAGCATCCACCAAATTCAATTTGGTGAACACCCCACATCCGGAGATCATGGGCAGAATGTTCTCCATGAGTGGCATTGGATAGGGGTCAGGTTCTGTCACCTCATTAAGGCGATGAAAATCAACATAAGGATGTAACTCCCCCCCTGACTTGGAAACCAACAGGACTGGCAAAACCACCGGTGACTTGGAAGGCACAATCAAACCTATATCCAGCATCTTATGGACATAAACCTCCAATGCCTCTCAGGCATGCAGATTCAACAGATAGACTGGACAGCCCTTTGTTAACTCAGAGCCTTCCTTGAACTGGAATCCAAATGCAAAATCCTCTGTAGGTAAAAAAGGCGCATCACCTTTAGGCTCAAGCACCCCCGCAAAATCCTGATACTCCCTTGGCAATCCTTCTACTGACACACTTGAGGTGATTTCACCCATGTGCTTTACCAATAAATCTTGGGACTGAAATGTCCATTCACACATCCCCTGACCTCTAGGTGACAACAGAACCCTCTCTCTCTTTATATCAAACTGTGGGCAAAAATGGTGCCACCATCTCATCCTTGGCACCACTGAATGTGGCAGGTGAGCTACAGTGTGAAACTCCTCTCTAAATACCTCTAGGTCTTGCCTCAACAGGACCTTGGCCTGCACTTGCCATACTGCCATTTTTTTGGAGGCGTCTGCCAACATCATCCATCCATCCTTCTGTAATGACAATCCATGGCTTCTTGCCCACTTCTCCTCAACATAGTTTTCCCCAGCTCCAGTGTTAATCAAAGCTAGAACTTCACCGCAATCCCTTTCTTCATCCCCCATAAGCACATTGATGAGCAAAACCAGATAAGGATAAGATGAAGTAAGTGGTTTATTTTGAGGCACCAGATTCACTGGCTTCTCGTGAAAATTATAAGAGCCTTCTTATTCTGAGCCTCAGGATCCTGAGCAGAAATCTTGATGGGAATCCCTGTCTCCCGCACCTCAACCATACCCTCAGGATTTCCTTGACTCTTCTTTTCTTTCTCCACATAGCTAAACCCCTTAGGACCATGTATGGGCTCTGAACCTGCCCTTCTTCCACCACTCTGTCCTCAGAATCTCCCTGGGGGTCACACAAATTCCTGACAGGACCATACCAAACTCAACTGTCTATAACGCACTGGCTCCTTCCAATGAGCCACAAATGAGTTGGGCAACAGGATCCATGCTAAAGACCATAGGGCTGACAGGATTCCTGATACTACTCTCCTGGTGTGCGTGCTACAAGATTGGACAAGCACCCCCTGGAAGACAGTTGCAAGTATACTTAACCCCAGCAACATGCCTTGACTCCAAGACAAGGTATAGAGGGAGGCAATAGCCCTCCCAAACTCTCAAAGTCCAATTCTTGTTGATTTAAGCCAAACATGGATGCAGTTAGGCAATATCTTTAAATAAAACCAAATTATTAATATATGAATTTTAAGTTCTTTTATTTAATATTTAGCCAAGTTGATAGAAAACAGAACTGAGAAGCCTCCAGCTCCCAGTTCCTTCCCTATATACACATGTTAAAAGCTAAAATAAAATATAATATAAGCTTATGGTGCCAGCATGAATGATGTTTGGTGTAAACTTTACAGCAGGATCATGTAATCCTTACTCAATGATTCTGTGCCAGTTTCAATCCTCAACAGTTCTGCGCCAGTTTCATTTCAAATCCCAATCAAACTGTAAAACTCCCAAGCACCCGTTTCATTCCAATCTAAATTTGAATCTAAATCAAATCTCAAAACTAACCATTTTACTCATTTTCCATTTTGTTCTGAGTTGGATGCCCATCTTGCTCCTTGGCCTACTCCAAGCTCCAGCCCCTTAGGCATCCTTGCCAGAACTAATGCCCCCTCCTCCTCCATACATACAGATACAGCCTGCCCTGTCTTACCAAAGATCAGGGCAATGTGATGTTGAGGATAGACCTCAACCGTCACATCACCCCCCCTAGACAGGAAGAACTCTTGGATTTTCTCTGGACATCGGGCACAATCCCTAGCTGACTGCCATGTGGACTCCTCAATAGGATGATCCACCCAACATACCAAGAATGAATGACATCCTCGCATCACTTTGGTGTCAAGAATCTTCTCAACTTTATACTCTTTGGCTCCTCCTCCAGCTGGAAATAAAGGAGAAACCCTTTCAGGTGGCTGGCCAAAGAATGGCTTGAGCTGCAATACATGCAACACCGGATGGGCTCTTGACCCTTCTGGGAGCTTCAGCTCAAATGCCACCTCATTTTACCGCCCTCACTACCTGATATGGGCCCAACGCCACCGGCCCCAATTTCTGGCTCCTTACAGGCAAGGCATAGTTCCGAGCATTTACCAAGATCCAATCACCTCTCTTGAAAGCTCTACCTTCAGATCTATGCCAGTCCACCTTCCTCTTCTGAGCTACGACCACCACCACCAAATTCTTCTTCAGGAGCTTTAGGGTGTCCCGAGTATCTCGCAACAGCTCATCTGCCGCTGGATTCTGACCTTGCTCCCTGGGCCCCATACCCTCTGGGTGTTGGCTGTGATTTGCAAAAAATGGGGTCATACCCATGGATGGATGCTTATGATTGTTATAAGCAAATTGAGCCAGCTTCACCCAATATACCCA
>JAKSZP010007690.1:0-10241 GCA_022478985.1 Massospora cicadina
TGGGGCAATGTTAAGGGTAAGTAGATGATTTGTCCATTTTGTTTTTAGTTGGATCACTTGAAACACAAATTTTCCTATATTTCAGCTTCTGCTGGATCCAAGCCTAACTTTACAGCAATTAACCTACTACCAATCCCACATAATTTTCTGTCTGAGGTACAATCTTGCCCCTTCTCCCCCAAATCCTGTTGCTGCAGCGGCTCCTGCGCCAGCCAATAAGGCCCCTCCTCATATAAGACCCACAACCACCCCAACCAATCAGGGATCAGCTTGGACTAAGGTTTACTCCCAAGATTCCTCCCATTTACCATCCAAATCCCAAACTTATGCCAATGACTCAATCCAGAACAAACAGAAACCTTATGTATTATTGGCTGAAGTCGTTATATCAGGTTATTTTATTTTACCATCAGAAGTCCACCTTGAGCATTTCTTTAATTCAGATTAAGATAAACAGTTCCCCCTCATTTCTACAACCCTAAGACAAACGCCTTTCATTTTGAAGTGACCACCAACTCACTGTCAATGACGTTGCCACGCCCAACTATCATCCCCTCCACAAAGTTGATGCCAAGTCAGTGGTGATGCTTGCAAGGGTATCCCTCCTCCCATTAACCATCTATTCTATTTCCTATGAGCAATTGCGACTTAATAAAGTTATACAAAAAAGCAAGTGATGCAATCCAGAATGTTGCAGTGGTAGCATGGAATCCCAAATCCAAAAATTACCTTTATTAAAATTGCCCCTTTCTCCAAGCTCCCTGACGTCCATATTTAAGTTGAAGAAGCTCTTACCATCTATATTGATGGACTTATCCAGGAACTTGTTTTTGTTACTATGCCCCTATGAAGTCTTGAGCCATATACTGTTGCTGCCTCTAAGCCCTTGCTCTCTGCCTTGTCCCATATCTTTCTCTAGGATGAGAAAGACTTCACTAGGGGATAAGACCCTAATCCCCAACTACTTCTGCCATGGTTGTAAAATATTTTTTGCTTTCATACTTGGTTGATTGTGTTTTATATTCTTTTCTGTTTATTTTAATTGCTCACTTTGGCTGCTTTGATTTGTTATCTATGGTTAATTATATTTTTCTTTGCTCTTTAAGCAGTTGATGATGTCAGTCCCCTGGTTCACTTACCTAAAATAAACAAAGTATTGGTGTAGTGGTGTTATATATAAACGCAAAAGTTATAGTACACAAAAAAGTATTTTATGAAGACAAACTTAAAAAATAAATTAAACCTTTAATTATTACTATAGTTTATTTAAATTAAAAAAATAAACCTTCAGTATTTAATACTCACAGTTACTATGGGGCTTGCACTTTTTTTAGTATTTTGGTGTACTTAAAGGCAAGATATGATAAGAACAGTATCTCCTTCAAAATGGCAATTCTTCCTATAAATACTTTATAACTCCCAGGGATCTACTTGTTGCAATTTAAAGCTAGTTGTGCAGCACATGAATATTTTAAGATAGTTGCATAGTACTCATAATAGGTAGGTAAAAATGCTTAGGGCTCATGACTTTTACATAATAATAGCAAAGAGACAATTAAAATCAAGACACTGACAAATGGCTAATGAAACTAATAATAAACCTATAAATGACAAGCTTATACCAGTGCGGGGCAAGGTAAATAATATAAATAGTAATAAAGATAATAATAGTAACAAAAATATTAATTGTGATGGTGACAGCATATTTTCTTTCCACTTGACATCAAATTTAAGCAAATTTATAAAAACAAGTTGATTTTCCATCACCGCCTCACCGCACCAATCTCCAAATTTATGTCCTCAGATCTACCTCCTGCTGCCCCAGTATGGGGCAGTGTGCTCCACCCACTAGCGTTTACTGCCCAGCAGGCAAAAGAATGTGGACTGGCTCATCCAGTCCTCCAAATACATCCAGCCGCTATGTCCCTCCAAGGGACTTAGCACTCCACCTTGCTTGAGCCCACCAACCCCACCCCACCCCCTATCCCTACCCCAATCCAATATTCACTTTTTCCTCTGCGTCAAGTAGGATTTCTTCACCTGTATGCCAACAAAGTGATAATTGAGCTGGCAATAGCCACATTTTCACCAGCAGGGTTTATTGACTTACACCCTTATAAGAGCTATTTCAATATTGGATTCCCCACCAAAGAGGATGCAGCTGCTGCAGCAGCTACGCCATTAATATACAAAAACACCCCATTACTACCACTCAAACATGCCTCCCAGATTATACTACACTTGTGGTAACCTTTGCAAACTTCCCCTCACACCTTCCCCTCAAACACTTTATATTGAGTTGATGTCTGGGTTGTCCACTTATGGAGAAAACCCTATCCTCCAATTTATTGTCCCAAGTGGCTGAACACCTCGCGGCATCTTGGGCAATGGCCATCATTACCCCCCACCAGCTTACATATGGCCCAACACATCCCACCACGTGCCTATATCCCATCCACACCTGACTATTTCTTTTGGGCCAGCACTGACATTGGTTGCACAATTTGCCCCATATGCTATGAATTGGACCACACCAAAAAGGCATGTCAATATAATTTACACCCTACAAACATGGCCAACTCCACCCATGAGGCCACATCAACAGCGTTCAAGTGGGGATTTTGGCTTCCCCCACCCCACAGGCCATGCACTTAAATCAGAAGCAAAATCTAGCACCTCAAACCCAATCTGGCTATGCGCACCCATGCCAACCAATTGGGTGCAGGCTTGAACCAAGGTTCTATCCAGAAAATCTCGCCCCAAAACCAATCCAAAAAATCACTTACCACCATATCTTCCTGAATCAACCAAAAACCCTGGGACTTATTAGATGAAGTGTCCAAATCAGGTGAAAATGTCACACCTACGGCTAAACCAATTGAATTACCACCTTTTATGAATTCAGACTTTGATGCCCCATTCCCATCCAAACAATATGTCCTTGAACCCAATGCTACCTCTTTCTCAAATGAACACCAGCTTGCTGAGGCCGTGGTGGCCTCACCAAAAAAAACTTCATATTTGCAAAGTCATTGAAAAACTGTCATGGAATTTAAAAAAAAGGCTGCACCCCACTTATTCCCTCTGATTTTCCTCCTACTGCACAAGAGAAAATCTAACGCCTCTATGAAACTTACACCACCACTGTCATACGTGTTGTTGAACTGGAAGGACTCTCCTCATCCACACATATTACCAGAGCCAGTATTGAGAAATTAGAAAAACTTTCTGACGCCAGCAACCAGGCTAAACACCATGTTGCCAAACTCATAGAGGCTTTGATCAAGACCCAAATCGCCGATCTCAACAACTATCTACAGCATCTTGACCCTCATCCCATGGATGCCCCTACCCCCTTGTTCTCAGCGTTAGTACGCCTCTACATTGCTGAGCCTGACGATGATCCGCCCAGTCCTCCCTCAACCTCCATCATGATGGTATAAGCGGCTCGCCACTATGCCACTTAGTATGTAATTTTCTCATTTATTTTTGTGTCTTGCAGCCCAAAAAGAATGGTTAATTCATATTTATTTTTTAGTTGATTTAGTTTGGAGTTTCAGTTTTTGTATTGTCCATCCACTGGTTGGCTTGCCTCAGTTAAATAAAAATGATGATGGTGACAATAATAATGACAATAATAATAATTGTGTATTTGGGTAAACTGGCCCAAGTGGATAGACATTACTAAAATATAAAATAATAATAATTGTCCAATATGCTTAAATTGGTAGAACGGCACCAAAACCAAACAAAAAAACAATAAGGTTGGCAACGACAATCCACTAGCCAACCATGGTGGAAGGGGGGATCAGGGGGTGATTGATTAGCTATGTCATCATTAATCAAGTGTGGGTCAAGTTGGATGCTAAAGTGTGGGGGCATCCGCTGTATGGGATCTGACATCACCTAAGTGAGATATAGGGAAGAGAGTGTGTGCTGCAAAAAAGCACCAATGTAATTTGTGAGATAATTCTCATCTTGTAGATAGTCTTCAGGGAGCTTGACATAAGTGGCAATATTTGTGTAATTAATTTTATCGCTAGGGTTATGTGCCACTGCCACAACATTCATGATGGATTCACAGGCTTTTTTATGGGTACCTGAGGAGGTCACACTTACCTGCAGCATTA
This sequence comes from Massospora cicadina, assembly GCA_022478985.1. Lineage (NCBI taxonomy): Eukaryota > Fungi > Entomophthoromycota > Entomophthoromycetes > Entomophthorales > Entomophthoraceae > Massospora > Massospora cicadina. The sequence goes on from JAKSZP010007690.1 coordinate 4,131, forward strand.
AGGGTTGCTGGGACATAGAGGAGCTAGACCACCTGCAAGCAATGCAACAATCTTAGCTGAAGATTTGTGTACAGGACAACAGTTGGGTAAGTGTTGTAATTTGCACTGAATCCAATAATCAATTGGGTCAGTTCCTTTGAAGCTCACTTAAATGGTTGGACAATCGTGGATTTCACACTGAAATCCAATATACGAATAATTAAAGGGTACTTAACCTTTATTAGAGGTTCAGAGGTCCTATTAAATCCCTAGTATTGGAACTTAATCAGTTGGCGATGGTTCAGAGGTTCCTGTGGGCTAATATAGCAATTGTTGGTGGTATTACACTGAAATTCAAATATAAATATGCCAAATAAACTTCAAAGAGTAGATGATTTTAAATTTTAAATTTATTGTGGGGAAGGCCGACCATGGGATGGTCACTTCCGAATATGACTCAGGAAAGACAAACTTAGTACCAGGGGAGGCACCCCAGAGAAGCGATGCTATCTCTTGTTGCCAGCGGGAACGCCACTTATGGGGAGGGGGAGGGAACGTGTGAAGGGGCCGTAGCCACTATTGAGCACATGTGGAGGAAGGGGTCTGATTTGATGAACCAGACTGGGAACCAGGAGGAGACCAGCTGTCAGCGACGCGGTGGGAGGTAACCAAACATCCACGCTTGAAAGTGGTCCACCAAATGAGACTGGAATCTGTGGACAGCTTCTGGGAGGGTGGGGATGGAGCCAGCGATGGCATCCAAGACAATCGTGTGGATGGTCCACATGGCGATTGCAACCACCAGAGCGTGGAGGGAGGGTGGAAGGGGGGAGGCCATTGATGAAGCAAAAATATCTCTTGACAGACTGAAGGGATGTGTTTGATCCTGGCCTAGCAGACGTTGAACTTCGCGCCATATCACTTTAGAGGTGGGGCACTTCTCCAGGCGGTGGAACAGCGTTCCATACTGTCCACATACGACACAGGATGAGTGTAAAGTGTTAGAGCGCTCAGCTGTACGATACACCCGCCTCAGGCAGCGCCACACATGGGAGCGGACTTGAGGCTGCAACAGAGGATGGTGTGCATATTTCCAGATAGTCTTTTGGGTCTCAGTGGAATAAGGGATGTCCATCATGTCCAGGTAGTCCACCCTGGATAGGACATGGGGTCGAATGGGGATCACGCCATCATGGATGGGTAGCCCCTGTACCTCTTGTGTGAACTGAGGAGAGGGGCGGCCTCTTCGGGTTGTATGTCCGCTAATATGAATTCTCCACTCTGCGCTTCGCATGGAGATTAGGATTCGTTTGTAGTGGGTTTTAGTCCCGTGAGGACCTGTGGCCGATGTGTGTGATGCGAGGTATTTCATCAGGGAGTGGGGGTTTGATGGATTGTTGAGGCCCAAGGCTTGGGAGAAGTTGGAGCGGGCCACGTGGGACCAGTGTTGGGATGGGAGTGTAGGAGCGGTGATGGCCGCAATCCAGGTGCCCAGGATCTTGGCAGCATGGGCTTTGAAGTCAAGCAGACCCATGCCACCTTGATGATGAGGACCAAACATGACCTCAAGCCATACTGGTGGAGGGCGGCCTGACCAAAGCCATCCTTGCAGCAAAGCATACAGGGATTTGAAGAAGCTTGGGGAGAAGGGAATGGCGTGGGCTCCAAACCAGACTTTGGATAGGATCAAAGAGTTGGCAAGAACAACCCTGCCAGTGAGGGTAGTAGGGTGGGCTCTGAGAGAGGCGATTCGCTTCATCACGTTGTCCAGTATACGGCACTCCATTACTGCTGACGCATATCCGCCTGCCTCCATCCACACGCCCAGATGGCGCACCGGTCCTATGGTAGGACGTGGCATGAAGGGGAGCACCAGTGGAGCAGTGTGTGTTGAGTTAGTAAGGCGTGGACGTGGGCGAGCAGATGGGCTGGGATGGGAACTAATTGCTGGGGCCCAGCAGTTCTGAAACCGACCAAGGAGGGTGATTTCTGTTTTGGAGGCGTTCAGTGCCGCGTTGCTTACCCGGGAATATTCCTGGATGAGGGCTTCAAGCGCGCGTGCATCTTTGTTATTAGACACCCCCACCACGCAATCATCTGCAAATGCCATCATCTTGACTGGGGTTTGGCCTGGCACATGGACCCCAGTGAGTTGGGCATTCACATTTCGCAGTAGTGGGTCAAGGCTGAAGTTGTATAAGAGTGGGCTGAGGGGGTCCCCTTGTCGCAAGCCCCTTTGAGGGCGGACTACTTCTGTTAGGAAGCCTGGGCCACGCACTGCCATTGTCGCAGATTCCGTGAGCAGCATTACCCAGTTTATGAAGCGGGGGTAGGCGGAATTGATGGAGGCAGGCCCTTAGGTATTCCCAGTTTACTCTATCATAGGCCTTTTGTTGGTCCAAGAATACCAGTGCCCCAGAGGCTGTGGACTGACATGCATTAGCCATGGAGTGCACGTTATCCCAAATCAACCTTCTGGGGATGAAACCAAATTGTTCTGGGGAGATGGTGGCAGATGCTACAGTCCCTAAACGGTTAGCCATGATTTTTGTTAAAATTTTTGTGTCTGTGTTTGTTATAGAAATGGGGCGCCAGTTAGCTAAGTCAAGCTTATCCCCTTTCTTGAAGAGTGTGATGGTGAAGGCCTCATGTCCTCCTGGTAGGAGGCGCGTTTCCAACAGGCTTTGGTTAAGTGAGGCTAGCAGCAATGGGGATATATATTTGAAATATTTTTTGTAGAACTCATATGGACTGCCATCTGGGCCTGGGCATTTTCAGTTTAGTGCACCGCGAATGGCTGTCCATAATTCATTTGGAGTAATTAAATTCATTATTTCTGGGTATCAGAAAATGGTGCGGATATGAGCTCAGTTGAGAAATTCTACCATTTCAGCTGGCTGAATTGGTTCAGCTCAGTATAACTCAGAGTAATATTTCTGCATTTTGATTGCCACTTCACCCGGTGTGTCCACAATGGAATTATCCATTCTTCGCACCTGTATACAAGTTACGCTCTGGCATGGTGCAAAAATTATTTTAAAGAAGTATGCGGTGCACTTGTCGCCTTTAGTGATGCGTGTGGCCCTGTATTGGACACAAACCCAATGTTTGTGTTGCCTTTTGAGTGCGTTGAGGTGGGCAGCTGCCTCCGCCCACTTCCAGCCCCATGCAGGGCTGTATCCTGTGGCTGGAATGTTGGACTCCAAGTGGGCCAATTCTGCCAGAGTGCACGAGATAACTGCCAATGTGGCTCGTGAGCGTCTGGAGGAGAGATGGCAATAGTGGCAGATGGTGTCCTCTTTGAAAGTTGCCCATGTGGAAATGGGGTCCGCGCAAAACGTTGCAACAAACAATTTTGCCAAAGTTGCCTCTTTCACCCATGTGGAAAATCCTGGTGACGCGAGCTCGGGGGGGCGGATTTTTCACCAATGTGGGGTCTTTGCAACTGTGACAGGTAAGTGGTAGGTTATCGAGACCAGTTGGTGGTTGGAGAATTCCATTTTTGTTGTTTCGAAGTGGGAGATATGGGGTTGGAATTTTGCCAGTGTTAGAATAAGATCGATGCAGGTCATGGACCTTAATTGGCCATTGTGGATGTGGGGACGCATCATGTTTTTGAGCAGTGGGGCATGTTGCAGCAGCGCATCCATTAACCCAAGGGTGGCTTTTAGAACGCATAGTTCTATGTGACCCTGTGGGGTGTGGGGTGAGGGAGGCCACCAGTCCGTTGGTGAGGTTAGCTAACAGTTCATGTCACCAACTAGGAAAGAATCAGGGGGTAGCAGGAGGGATTTGACCGATGAGAAAAATTCCTGATGCTCATGTGCACCATTTGGGGCATAGATGTTGACAATTGCATGCGCAATGTTGGCCCACGAGAAGGTGACAACGAGCACTCAGCCATTTAGGAATGTTTCTGAGGATGTGAATTTGAAAAAATTATTTTTTTGAATTAGCACCCCACAGTGCTTTGACCAAAAGGATAGGGATGGGAGGAGCATTGTTTTCCAAGCTTCCTCAGAACCTCATGGACAGTGGGACTCCTGGATGGCCAGGATATCCACGGGTAAATTGTGTTGTAAAAAACTCAGTTTCCTAGCCTGGGACGGGGAGGCCTTGAGTCTGGCGATATTCAACATTCCTAGAGTGAAGGTTTCCCCCATCACACCTTAGGTGCGAGGGGGTGGGCCCCTGGGCCCACCAGCCTCTTCAAGGTCCCCACAGGCTTTCACAGCAGTGTGGGTGTTAGCAGCAATGCTATCAGGGTTTTTGTTAAATTTTGCAGAAAGAGTCGCGTTGGCTTTGGCCTTCACTTTTTGTTTTCCTGACGTCGGACAAATTTTTTGTGGTGCGGATATATCAGTGCACCGTCAGGTGGGTCAAAAAAAATTTTCAGTTGGGATAGGTCCCAAGTCAGTTTCGACTGGAGCTTGGGTGCAGTGATTGGGTGAGATTGAATCTCCCATTGGATCCTCAGATTGAGTGGCCCGCTCAGCATGAGCTTCCCAATCTGATTGGATGATGGATTCCTGAGTCACTTCCACCGCGAAGGTCTCCATGTCCTCCTGGTGTTGTGAGTGTGGGATGGCGGTGGTGGCCTTGGCCGCTTCCTTGGCCATGGCCCTATGAGCCTGCTTGGCCTTCTTCTGCTCCTGCAGGGAGATGGGCTTTACCAATAGGTAGCAGCCTTGTGCTCCCCACAGGAAAGCCTCCTTGATGCTTGCGGTTGGTTTGTAGTGCACCTCTCCGCTGGCCATGGCCGCTGAGGGGTGCTCTTGGAATGTGACGCCCTCCTTGATGGGGCATGCATGCGCCTTATGGCCGAACGCGTCACAGTGGGTGAAAATGGGGGGCGCACAGTCCATGGTTACCCAAAATGGGTGGGTGGTATGCCCTGCAATATCAATAAAAGTGGAGTGCGGGATCTGGGTTAGGTCCTTTGCAATCTCCTCAGTTGGGGTCAGAACTGTGATGGCTTTGCCAGTGCACAGGTGTGGCATCAGCGTGAAGCGTTGCATTTTGAAAGATTGTATTTCGCCATATATGGCGAGACCATCTTTCAGGGTTGCTCTAAAATGTCACATTTTACCTTAGTAGGCAAAAAGTCAAACGTGAGGAAAATTTGGTTTGATTTTGTCCATCTGGTTCATTTGGTTTTGACGACCCATTGCCCTTTGGGGAGGTCAACCACTATGCGCACCGCTGCAGCCTTGTCTGCTGCTATTTTGCTTTAGAAACCTAGGTCCAGTCAACCGCGCAACATGGAGTGAGGTGCAACGTACACCGCGGTTGGGAAAATTTTGTGTACATCTTCACAAAATTTTTCCCATAAGGCCATTTTTTGGATGTCCAGATACACACAGACTCCAAATTCCACCAACGAAAGTGGCTGGGAGTGTGGCGTGTTAATGTACTGGTTGCATCGTGCTTGCCACGCGAGTATCTCTGGGGAAATTGTGACCGCCAGTTTTTTGAGATTTTTGTCCATTCCGCCAGATTCTCTGGGGTGTTTTTGAACGTTGGAGGTCGCGGGCCTTCCGCCTGCTCCTCTTACCTTGCTTGCCCAACTGCTCCCTGACATGGGCGCAGACTAATCTCCTCTGTGAGATTATCAAACTAGATTTAGTCTTGAATTTAATAGGTTGCAAAAGTGTTTGCAACGAGAAAGAAAATTTCAAAGAGTAGATGATACCGCAAGGAAACTTACTTTATTATGGAAACATTTAGTAATATTAATAGTACTAGGGAAGTATAATAGATGTAGGTTAAATAAAATATTAAGGTTAATATATAAATTAAAGATCAGATAGATCAGGATGATCAGGAATAATTCAATTCTTGCATCAAGCTTGCTCAATCCCATCAGTGGATCACTTGGAGAGTAATTCTTATTCATTAACTGATTTGTTAGTTCATAAGTCCAGTGTGATTGATGGGAATTGATTGTTGCTTTGTATAATAATCTTAGACCTAATATAATATATAGGTCTAATAGTATAGTTAATTATGAAAGATTATCAGTATTAACTATAACTAAATAATTAACACCTAGTCAAGGCTTCACCCTTAATAGGGGAAATACCAACAGTAAGGAAGCCACATCAATTGCAAGCTGTTGATCAGATTGGAAAG
>JAKSZP010007691.1:0-10216 GCA_022478985.1 Massospora cicadina
ACAGAGGATGTTGGCCCAGCACTCCCATAACACTAAAGTAGAAAGTGGGAAGTTGTACAAGCAAGTGGGGCGAAGTGGTTGCCTTACCTATGACCCTTGGAACGTGTACCTGTTATCCTGGAAGCTCATTCAACTTTAGGCCATGGAGGAGTAAAGAAAACCTATGAGTGGATAAAGGATTGATATTTTTGGGAGGGAATCATGGACACCATTGTTGAAGTCTTGGATGCTTGCCTTATATGTAAGAAGCAGTCTCAGCTCAAAACTAGATATCAATATCAGCTGACTACCCCGCAACAGCCATTCCATACCATGAGCTTGGACATAGTAGGGCCGCTTCCTCAAATCACAGGTGGAAACAGATATATTTTGGTAGGCATTGACCACTTCATGAAGTGGGTTGAAGCTGTGGCGTTGCCAGCCCAAACTGCTAAGGCCACTGCCACTTTTCTTCATCAAAATATTTTCATTTTACATGGGTACCCTCAAGTACTACTCTATGATAACGGGAAAAATTTTACATCCAGAGTAGTCAAAATCTTAGCTGCTTCCATGGGAGCCCAGCAACTATTCTCAGCTTCATATAACCCATCAACCAATGGTACAGTGGAGCGAGCAAATGGTACTTTGGTTTCTATCTTACAGAAAATGGCTTCATCTGATCCCCTTCATTGGGATCATTATCTCCCTAGCGCTCTTATGGCTTACCAAATTAGCTATCATCAGATTTTAAAGATGTCCCCTTTCCAAGTTTTGTATGGCAGGAAACCGGGCATACCTGCTCTTCTAGCTAAGGATGCCTTCTCTAGAGGAGAGGAGCCTGAGAAAGTCATGTGAAGGTTAGCTAACCACATCATTCAGCTTCAATCAGAGGCTATGACCAACTAGCTAAGATGGTTACTAAAGAAGGCCAAGCTGCCAATGAGCTCCGACCTCCTTTACCTTCTTTCCAAGTGTCGGATATGGTTTTATATTACCACAATTGCATAACTCCACGTAGTGGCAAAATTGGATCAATCTGGGAGGGGCCATTTACCATCCTGTATAAGAGAGGAGATGAGTATTCTATAAAGTCTTTGGCTACTAAAATTATCATAAACCTGGTACATGGCCGCTTCCTATGGCCCTACACCCCTCCCAACATTCTTGAGGGGGGCAATGTCGGACATTCTTCTTCTTGACTTATGAAAAAGAATGTTGGAGGTATGAGTGCTCCTGAATCTGCTACCATGATTGGCCCATCTTCTGCCCAAACTCTGAATAATATTGTGTTTATCAATGATATGAGAACCAACGGCGAAAAGGCCTTGGCAGATTCTCAGTGGAATCCTAACTATTGGAAAAATATGTTTTATATCCAAAATCGGCTTAATAAGGTAAAAAATAATAATAGGATTGCTCCAACTTCTCAGCTGAATTTGGGGTGTTTATTACCACATGGGTCTGATCACCTCTGAAGTGAGAATATTTTACTTGATGATGATAGGGTGCAAATTAATCAATCATTACCACATGAGTCTGACCACCGCTGAGGTGAGAAGATTTTACTCAACAATAATAGGGTACAAATTAACCAATCATTACCACACAAGTCTGACCACCGCTGAGGTGAGAAGATTTTACTTGATGGTGATTGGATACAATTTATCAAATTGTTACCACACGGGTCAGTTTTGCCTCAAAATATTTATCTTTGATCTGATAGGCTGAAAGCCTATATTTCCTAATTTGGATGACTCAGCTTTATAATACTTTAGCCTGAATACCCATGGTCCCAGGATTTGAACTAGTTCTTTATTTTTAGTACTAGATGGTCCCAACCCAAGGGGGGATTCATTGATGTTTATTGAATTACGCCTGGGCTCCTAAGAGCCTGAGGTGAGGGAAGGGGAGGGAGGAGGCATTGAGAAAGGGAGGGGGTTTGTGCGCCAGAGCCATGCTGCAGTGACAACTGAGCGGGGGGAGGGTTGGCGACATAGTGCAGACCTTCAGGGCCATCTCAAAGTGTACCTGAAAGTGGGTGATCATGTGTGGAAGGGTCCACACCTGCTGGTCAAAGGCAGCACGAAGGAAGGAGTTATGGATGGTCCAGATGGCTGTGGCATAGGCGAGGACACAGAGGGGTCAGTGGCAACCAGGCAATGTCTGCTCGAACATGAGGTCTTGCACAGGGTGTCCAGACCAGGGCTGAGCATGGAGGAGCGCGCGGGCCTTTGGCCAAAATGCGGCGACACCTGGACAGGTGAAAAAACAATGGAGGTGGGAGTCAATAGGCTCCGCACAGCAGGGGCAGCTTTAGTGCTGGAAGGTAGGGCCAGTCCGGTCCCCTGTCCTGTATGAACAGTGGAGCACCCTCCATAAGGTGTTGGACACCTTTGCTGACAGGATGGGGTGATAGACGTCCTTCCACAATTCCTTAAGGTCAAATCTCACGGAGGGAGGGAGGAGCTCAAGGAGTCTTGGGCGGATGGGAGGACGATCTTGGGGGTTGAGGCGAGTTGTGACAACTTGTCCATTGTGCACAATTGCATGGCGACAGGGGCTGAGGCCAGGGCCTTCCCTTCTGTATGGGAAGGCATGGTGGATCCGCACGCCTACTCGTTTCAGGGCAAGGAGAGCCTGGTTCCAGTAGGGGGATGAGGATGATTTTAGGCGATGGCCTGGGTGGTTTGTGAGCCACTCCCCTAATGAGGTCAGAGATGCTCTAGGAAGACCCAGAGCTGCTGAAACTGACTGGCGGAGGGCGGGCGCCCATTCGGGGCATGGGGGTCGCGTCCCAGCAGACAATCGGCCATAGGAACTTCAGGAAGATTGTGGTGGCGTGGGATCGCGTGTCCAGAACCCCTAGGCCCCCTTCATTGCAGGGTCGGGCAATGGTTGAGAGGGTCATTGGTGGATGGTTTGAGCCCCAGATCCAACAGCGGAGGAGTACATTGAGCCGCGTATAAAAGGCATCTGTGAATGGGCAGACGTGCGCTAGGAACCAGACTTTGGAGAGGAGGAACACATTGGTCATCAGAGCTCGACCCTGGGGGTGATGTGCCGCCAGTTCCAGCTGGCAATCCTGGAGTTAACTGCTGTGAGGAGCAAGTCCTCATTGTCTTTTAGCGCAACTCCTTGTTGGTTGGTGAGAACGCCCAGGTGACGGAAGGTACCGCGCACAGGTTCAATACCAAATGGTGGGGGGAAGGTGGGGGAGCCGACCTGTACAACTGTTGTCTTGGAGGTGTTGACCATGGCGTTGGACGCCTTGGTGCACCTCTCAATGGTCACAGCAGCGAGGGCAACATCCACAGGGCAGCCAAATGCAATGGCAGTGTCATCTGCAAATGCCATGGTGCGTGTGGGGGCTTTACCTGGGACCAGAATCCTTGTTAGCTTGTCCTGTAAGGAGGCCAAGAGGGGGTCAAGGGTGATGTTAAAAAGGATAGGGCTCAGGGGGTTTCCTTGCCGGAGACCTTGTCCAACTGGTACTGCCACTGTAAAACCCATTGGCGCCAGGACTCTGGTGTGGAGCTGGTCATAGAGCGCCGATATCCAGCGCCTAGCTATGGGGGGGAGATGGAAGTGGGCCAGGGAAGCATCAATATACTTACAGGCTACCCGATCATATGCTTTTTCCATATCCAGGAGAGCCACAAAGCCATTCACCTTACGAGAGTTAGCAGTCAAAGTCACGTGAAGGTCATTATAGTTGTCCCATAACGACCTCCCCGGAATAAAAACGTGCTGGGATGGGGGGAGTCGAGGTGACACCCATTTGGTGATGCGGTTGGCCAGAAGCTTCGTGAAGAGCTTGTGGTCTGTGTTGATCAACACTATGGGGCGCCAGTTCTCCAGGTTCTCACGGTCTGACTTCTTGTGAATGAGGGTCGTGATTGAGCCTCTGGAGTCAGGGAGGACCTCGCCATTCACCAAGAGCGCAGCGAAGAGGTCGCGGAGGGTTCTGGCTATCACTGCAGGTTCCAGAAGGTACACCTCGAAGGGTATTCCGTCTGGGCCTGGGGCTTTAAGCCGTGGGGATTTCAGAATGGTTTCCATCACCTCCTAGATGGAAATAGGCGCCAGTAAAGCTTCATCAGCCCATGGGTCGATGGCGGCTCTGGAGCCCGCCACAGGAAGTCTTGGATGTCCAATGGGTCCACCTGGGTGGCATGGAAGAGGCTGGAGTAGAAGCGGTGTAGTTCCTGCGTGATTTACTCCTTATCCGAAGTGGTTGTAGTGCCAATCTTCAGTGCAGTAATATCCTGCGCTGTTGACCGGGCTTTCTGTTTCTGAAAGAAGAAGCGGGTGGGGCGTTCCCATTGAGCATAGTAACGAGATGTTGTAAAGTTTGCTGCCCGTTCTTCCTGCAGTGTGAGCTCCAAGCGGAGTGCTTCCTGCGCCGCTTCCCAGTGTTCCAACCATCTGGGAGAGGGCGAAGGCTGGCAGTTTCGCTCCAGATGTCTGATTCTGGCTTCCGCCCTTTTGATTATGGCGCGAGCTGCAGTTATCTGGGCTTTGGCACAGTTGTAAGCAACGCGGGTGATGCCCTCCTTGGTCACCGCCCATCTATCCTTGTGGTCAAGCAGGTGGGGTGGGGGGAGGTGAGAGTCTCCCGGATGGTCATAGACAGCTTCTCCTTAGTGAAGGGGTTGTTGAGAAGAGCTGGGGCAACCATAGGCCAGAACCTACGCGACGGTCTAAGTATGGTGGTGAGGACAACGGTGAGTGACCTGTGATCACTCAGATGGTTGTCACGAGAGATGGGAGAGGAGACGCGGCCAATTAGCAGGGGGCCAATCAGTGCCATATCTATGCGTGACGCTGACTAGAAAGCTCCTCCATCATACTGGATCCTAGTCATGCAACCTAGGCCAGACGCGGAGGGTGGAAGCGCATCTATAAAGCCACTCAGGCGAAGGAAATCCTGGAGGCGACTTGATCCAGGGCGTTCCTTTGCTGCAGGGGGTAAGAGTCACGGACGCGACTTATGGTTGTGTTGAAATCTCCTAAGAGGACTGTATTCCGTGGGAGATTAAGTTGGACGAGCTCTTCCAAGAGCCGATTTTGCTCCTGACCTGCATTAGGCAGGTAGATGCTTGCAGCGAAGAAGGAGAAGTCAGGAGTGGTGAGTTTGGCCAGTATGAGGCGGCCACCTAGATATTGTGAAAAATAATGGGTTTTAACCCGGGGATTCAAAACAATAAGGGCGGCATGGTTTGTCCAGAAGGAGTTGACTCCAAACTGTTCATTCCATGCAGATTGTTCGTGGGGGAGGATATGGGGCTCCTGGACAGCAGCGATGTCAATTTGTGCTGACCTGAAGTTGCGGAGGAGGTGGGCTCTCCGCTTAAAGTCCCACAACCCATTTGCGTTGATGGATTGCAGGGCCAGGGTGCTGCCATGGGGACTCATAGCTGTTCCCCTCCATGTCCTGGGGGTTGCCAGCGCTTAATCCTGCTGCTGTGAGGCGGCTAGTTTTGAGTCCTTTAGCTTGACTATTAGCTGCAATTCGTGAGGAGCGTTGAGGGTTCTGAGGGGAAGGAGAGGGTGGGGGGGGCGGAGGACCCAGTAAGCCAGCCTAGGATACTGCCCCCGCTCCTTTGCAGGGGAAGGACCTGAGGGTGCTTAATGGTGACCTCCGCGGTGTCCCCATTTGATAAGTCTGAGTCCATGTTCACTTCCTCCAACACTGCAAAGGATCCGCGTGAAATGGACTGTGGGGTTGGGGTAGGACTCTTTGAGGTGGCACTTCTACCGCAGGCCGCGGGTTGCCAGTCCATGCTGGTGGGCATAGCTCCATTGGGAGCTGAGGGTTGATGCGATAAATCGCTGGTGGTGTTTGGTGGGGGTGCCGCGGAGCCCTGAGTGGGGGTGGCTGACGAGGGGCACCCTGTGGGAGATGCCTTGCGCTTGGTGAGAGAGGGAGTTGACTCTGGGAGATTGGAGGGGGTGCCCACTGGAAGGGGGGCATGAGCGCGAAGGTATCCCATACCAATAGTGGGGTTAGCTGTTTCAACTGCTAGGCGTAAGGCCTCAGGGGACAGGTCTTGAACGGGAACCCATTGTGTGGGTTGTGGAATTGCTGCTGCGGCCACGTGGGATCGTTTTTGACCTGGTTTAGGCCCCTGGGTGGTGGATAAGAGGGCTTGTTTTCGAGCTGTGCAGCCACTATACAAGTGTCCAAGGGCGTTACACCATGAACACCGGGGGCGCGCCTGATCAGAGTCGACAAAAATGATCTCAGGGCATGCCCCAACTACCGCCACACGAGGAATAACCTTAATGTTGTGGGATACAGTGGGGGAGGGGATGAACGACGCCCTAGCAGTGCGAGCTCTTTGAGTGGGAGCATAGTAAGAGGGGACGCTAAAGTCCACTGAAAGAACAGACCCAAACTCCATTAAAACACGATGGAGCGCCAGTTTAAGAGACTCAGGATCAACAGTAGTTGGTAGGTTGGAAAAAGTAACCCATGAAATTTTCTCCAGGTGAGAGTGTGTGCAGGAGATGCGAAGAGATCCACGCGGAATAATGACCTGGAGGGTGGCAGCATGGTCAGCAAGGGCAGCTTCAATGAAGCCCACATCGATGTAGTGGCCCTCCACTGATTCATGGATGGTGGTGTTAATTGGGAATGTCTCCGCAATCGCTGCAAAGTATGAGAAGTAATCCTCTGTATAAAATTCAACAGGGTTATGCCCATAATAAAGGCGAATTGCGTGGGAGAGGGTTGACTGAGGTAGAGCTTTTTGCGCTCTAGTTTCGGCCCATTTCTTCCTAACATAAGCAATAAACGCCACTTCACGGGGATCAGCTTTGGGTAGCGTTGGTGCCAGAGGTTTTTGCCACGCCCCAGTGGCTCCTTTGGTACGTTTGTGTTTGCTTTGGGCTGCAATCATGGGTTGAGTGTGAGCTGGTGGTTTGGACAAGTTTGCGGAGTTCCCTTGTTACTGGAATGTTACAGCAGTTGCTGGCATCATATTAAATTGAGGGGCGGATTGTTGGGCCTCGCTAAATTGGGGAGGCCCATCCAGATTGGAATTAACTTCAGCCAATTGGGAGGAGGGCGATGTTTCATCACCATCCCAATCTATTTGGGTAAATTCAGCCCGAGTATGTGCTGTGATTTTGTGGGCAAAACTCACTGGCTGATTGGTGAATTGGTTGTTTTCAGCATATGGAGATAAAGTGCCGACTTGAGAAGTGTCAATTACGGGGTTTAAATGGGACAGGTGAGATTGGAACTGGTGTGAAGTTCCAAAATCCGAACCATTTGAATCCTCATTGGGGAAGAGTAGATTGTCCCAATTTGGTGCTTAGTGAACCAGAATGTGCGGCTAATCCAACCTTTCATCTGAGGGTTTAGGGGCCAGGTAGCTGGGTATCGCCCCTCATGGAGGGAGCCAGAAACACGGCGTCAGCAATAATAGATGGGGCTGAAATAGCTGACACAATGGGGGAGGTGAATGCCTGGATGGCTGAGTTGCATTCAACTGAGCAGACGCCATTAAAACAGCGTGAGTGATGGCCTCCTTGGTTGGAGGGGGCCCAGCGGGTTGGTGGGAGGCAGCGCACACAGAGCTGTTAGGCGTGCAGGTTGCAGAAGTGTGATCAGGTGAACTGGCGCTAGTTGAAGTAGCTCCAGGTTGGGGGGTGGTGCCTACTTTCATGGATGCTGCTTGAGAGCGGGTGATTCTGGTTGACCCTGAGGTGGGTAACCAAGGTTGCTTTGTTTGGGGTGGTGCTGGCTCGTTTGGCAGAGCCTGTGGGTTCTTTTGCGGGGTTTCCCGCCATATTTGCTAATACTTTTCGTAAATCTCTTTAGTGGAGCTAAATTTCAGGCTGAATTGATTTTTGAAAAGTGATGCCTAGCAGAAAGAGATTTGTAGGATTTGAACTAGTTCAAATAGGAAATACTAGTATTGAAAAAAGGACCTTTCTTGGTTTTGCCCCGCTTAAACTATAAAAAAACATAAAAACTTTAACAAAGCGTTATTTATTACTTTTATTGAAAAAGTAAATTTCTCACTTTAATAAAAATCTTTGGTATCTGTCGGTGGATCCCACAGTAAGTTTGGAATAGCTTAGTATGGTCCAAATTAAGAAATATGTAAATTTGATCTATTGGAGCTCAGAAACACACTTCACTTTTGCTTAATGATGGATGGAGTTATTCTTAGACATGACAAACCCATGGGGTAGCGATTTAATATATTTCAGCCAATCCCTGTTAGATAAAATAATTGCACCTTGGGGGACCCCTGCCAAGCCTATAAAAGGGGTGGTCCCTGCTTAGATGTTTGATTAAAACTAGATGCGGCCTGGGGAGGAACCTCTGATGGACTCCCCTGGTTTCCCTACATGTTCAGGGCAATCCAACTGCCCAACTTTGGTCTATTTGCCCATATAGTATTCATTAAAATGTCACCTCATTTGTGGAGTTCCACCAATAATTGACCAGGGTCTTTTGGCTGATAATATTGTTATTATTGCTTAAAATACTCTTATCATTATTGTGAACTTGTAAATATCCAAAATTTCCCCCTTTCAGCCTATTTTAACCCAAAATATTATTTTCTTGAAGCCAGGAGGGAAAATATCTAACACCATCTCCCTCGAGAATATTGAGGGGATAATAGGGCTACAGGAAGCAGCCATATACCCAGTTAATGATAACCCTGTAGCCAAGGATTTGATAGTGTACTCTGCACCTCTCTTGTAGGTGATGACAAAAGGGCCTTCCCAGATTGTCCCAAGCTTACCACTTCTAGGGGTGATGTGGTTATGATATTACAGAATCAGGTCAGACACTTGTAATGTAGTTAGGGGGGTTTTGAGCTCATTGGCAGCCTGCCCTTCTTTAGTCACCATTTTAGCTAGATTGGTCATAGCCTCAGATTGATGTTGGATGATGTGCTGAGCCAATCTTCTCATGGCTTTCTCAGGTTCCTCAGCCCTAGAGGAGAATTCATCTTTGGCTAAGAGGGCAGATATTTCTGCTTCCCACCCTTATAAGATATGGAATGGAAATATTTTCAAGGTATGGTGAGAACTATCTGGTAGGCCATAAGAGTACTAGGTAGGAATTGATCCCAGTGAAGTGAATCAGAAGGGGCTGTCAGAAAATAGAAATCCAATTGTTTAGTGAGAGTGTATCAGTTAACAATACTGATGAAAATAAGGATAAAATTGGTCAAAAGCCCCTGGTCAATTATTGGTGGAACTCCACAAATGAGGGCACTAAATTTAACTATAATACTTGGCAAAACCCTATGAGTTCAGGAGATCGGATTGCCCCAAATCATCATCCAAATCCAGGAAAACCATAGGAGGCCTCCTCTCCAGGCCACCGTTTACTTGGTACAGCCTACACTGAGGAGACTGGCCTTTTATATAGGGTCAGAGGGTTCACAACAAGTGAAGAAATTTTCACTTCAAATTGATTGGGTAAAGTTAATTAAAATCTTACCTCACTGATCTAAACTGTCTGTTATCACCCTCCATCAGCCATTTTCTGAAGTAAAGCGAGTTTTAAATGATCTGATAGGTCCACCACCCTTATTGCCTAATTTGGAATTTACCAAGCAATATAAACTTTGAGCCTTGACACTTTAGACACTAAGTATTGACTTATGAAGACGGTTCATTTTCTATTCCCCTATTGCTACTAATAAAATTTTACTAAAAACCCAGTTTTTGAATATTATAAGTATTTTATTAGATTTAACATGAGTGGTGCTTATCTTAAATTATTGGAGTTTAGGCATAAAAAAGCACCAGTGAGCTCTATCAAATCCTAAAATCTAATAATTGGTGTTCACTACAGGGAAGCCAATACACCACAAAAATCCAACAAACACAAACTGAACTAAACTCTTGGCTACCCTCTATTGAACTCCAGCTAGCTAGAGCTTTGTCTCACCTTAAAAGGCTCAAATAGCACTCATTGCAAGGCCCTTATGGGTCCTCCCCTGGTATCCATAAACCCCCTTTTAGGGACAAGGTTACCCCAAGTGAGGGAAGTGTTTCCTCTTTCCTCTTTATGCATGAAGTTGCTTTGGAAGGGGCAACGGACCATCTTATAATCAAGTACCTCCTTCCCTTCTTGAGTTGTGGCGCTCAAGAGATAATGGATCTGCACATGGCCACCCTCAGCACCTGGGCGGAGGTGAAGCAAGCACTCAATGATGAATTTGGCTCCCCACAAAGTTTGAATAGGCATAATAGGCCT
>JAKSZP010007692.1:0-10189 GCA_022478985.1 Massospora cicadina
TTAGTAGATAGATTGGATAGTAACTACATATTTCATAATATATTTTATTGAGATTTTTTAATAATGATGGTGTTTTTTATTATGATCTCACTTTTTTGAGATATTAAAAAGTTGTAGTTTAACCAAAACTACTTTAAGCCACCAATTAACATCCCACCCAGATGTCCGCAGCTCCACTGTCATTTTCTTCAGTATTGTTCAGCGGCAAAGCTCCATCTAGCATTTTCTGCTCCACCAAAAAACGCGTTTAAACTAGTTTTTAGTCATATTTTTATGAACGGCCATTATATCCCTCCATGGGACTTAGTGCTCCACCTTGCGCATGCCAACCCAATATGCTCCCACCCTCTTGTCATCCCTCATTCCAACAACAATTTGTCTCTGAATCAACTATGAGCAATCATTCCTATACGCTGGTAAGTAAATCATTAAGCTCACCACAGCTGCTTTTTCACCAGTGGGTTTTATCAACTTCCACTCTTTTAAGGGCTATTTTTACATCGGTTTACCCTTTGAGGATGATGCTGCTGCAGTGAAGGAAATTAAGCTCATTATAAAAATGCTCCCATTCCTATGACCCATGTTCACCTATTCACTAACATCACAATGGTGGTGAGTTTTACCAATCTCCCATCTCACCTCCCACCCAGGTGTTGTATGAGGATTTTTGATGGGGCTCACAGCCTATGAATCAAACCCATTCTTTACTTCACAGTCCCTAGCAGTGCCAAGTGCCTTGCAGCTCCATGGGCTACTTCTACGGTCACCCTTTTTCAATTAAAAATTATTTAACACATTACCCCATGGTCACAAGTTTCATCAGCACCAGACCATTTCTTCTGGACATGCATTAACAATGGACACCATATTTTTCCTGTCTGCTTTACTTTGGACCATTATAAAAACATGTGAATTTTACTGCCGCAAAAAATTTTAAACACCAATTCTGACACTACCAATATAGCAGAATATATCTGGGGTACCTTGTTGCCAGTACCCTATCACATGTTATTACTTTAAGCCATTCCTCTAAAATTCATTCCTTCAGAACCCCTCAACCAGCATCAGCCAACAGTTCACCCTCCAGCCTTTCAAGCGGCGCCTCAGACCACCAGTTAATCCCAAGAGCCTTCACGTTCACCCATTTAACCTTGCTCTTATGATGAGGCCTTAATCTTATTCAACCATAATCCCTGGGATTTAATGGCCATGGTTTCTTAATTGGGGGAATTCATTGAACTGTCTGACCTTCACCTTAGACAGATTTTAATTCAGCTTATAATGCAAAATTCCTTCTCATTTTCATGCCCCCTAAATGAGCGTTATATCATTCTGCTACAATCATCAGCTTATTGTTGAAGCAGTTGATATTCTTGTTGTCATCCTCTTTGAAAAGCTGTAGCTAAGTCTGTGGCAATTCTGGCAGAATTTCTTCTTTCACATGCTCCTTAGCTCACCTTGCCGTTGCAATTAAGCATGATTTCCTTAATTCCAAAAAATAAACCTTGAGTCAATCCTAAATGTCATTGTAGTATCCTGAAACCCTAGAGCCAAAATTACCTGTGCAAACATTACCACCTTTTTCAAGCTCCACAAAGCCTGTATTCAAGCTGAGCATGATCTTGTGACCTATATTAAAGCATTTATTGCAGCACATGATGTCTTCCCTGTCCCTTCCTTTGAAAATATTGAACCCCATATGAAAGATTCCCCTACACCCTTGCTTTTCACCTGGGCCCTCCCCTGGTGTTGGAATATGGGCACTCTTTTGTGCTCACAGGTGCCTTTTTTCCTAGATTTGAATGATATGACAAATGCCAGAGTATTGAGAAAATCAACTGATATTTTGTTTGATATTGGGCTAACTTTAAGCACAAATAATTATTTAAATTTTATTACTAAAAAGAGATAAACTAATATAACTTTACCCCAGTATATCAAGTGAAATTTATTAGAATAATGCCTCCTATTTGTTAAGCTAATTTGAGGCTAATCACAAGATAATAGAGAATACGTGATAAGCAGTGGAGGACTCAAATTGGCTAAATGAAGATCTGGCCTATCATGACTCTCAAGAAGCTCTTCTATCAATTTGGCTGAATTTTGGAGGCTAAGTTGACATGAGGGATGACAACCTCATTAGGTAACAATTTAGTATTTTTGTCTAATCAGCCATCCTGAAACTATTTACACCTCAGCCAAGTACTGAACTCCCTAATATGCAATTGGCTAATAAAAGATTTGCATTCCAAAACCCCCTTCAGGTCCATAAGGAGGTTCGTTTCTCTTAGAGATTGCACTACACTCATGTTAGTGCTTGGGCAGATTTCAAGGCCCACATCCCTATCCTGCCAGAAGTTTCCATGGCCTTCTAAACTCAATATGCGGTATTTGACTGAATACCAGATTAATCTCATTAATCCAAGTATCTTTATTCTACTGAGAGTTGGAAAAGAGATCTAAAGTAATAAAGTTGGGACTAGTATTCACTGATATTCATATGTTCTTGTTAAACGCCTAATTGTCTAACAATACCCCTTCAAGGATGTTGAGGGAAGAATAGGGGCGAAGATCCGTCCATGAACTCTGTTGATAATGACTCTAGAAGCAAGAGACTTAATGGAATACTCATTGCCCCTCTTATAAGTGATGATAAAAGATCCTTCCCAAATGGAACCTAGCTTCTCACTTCTGGGAGTAATGCGATTATGATAATATAAATCAGGTCATCGAATTGGAAAGAGGGTAAAGGTGGTGGAAGTTCATTAGATTCTTGACCCTCGTTGATGAAAGTTTTGGCTAAATTATTCATAGCATCAGCCTAAAGCTGGATGATGTGTTGGGCTAACTTCTTCATTGCCTTGTCAGGTTTGTCATTTCTAGCAGAGAAGACATCTTTGGCTAAGAGATCAGGTACACCAGGTCCTCGTCCATACAACATGTGGAAAGGAGACATTATGAGAATCTGATGGTAGCTGATTTGATAAGCCATAAGAGCACTAGATAAAAACTGGTCCCAGTAGTGAGGTTCAGAAGTCGCCATTTTTCATAATATAGACACCAGGGTTACATTTGCTCTTTATACGGTACCATTTGTAGAAGGGTTGTAGGGGGCCAAGAAAAGCTGTTGGCTCCCTTTGAGGTAGCCAAGATCTTCACTACTATGGAGGGGTAATTATTCCCGTTATCACACAGAAAACTTGAGGGCAACCATGACTTGTGAAAGATTCTGATGTAGGAAAGCGGCGTAGCTTTGGCATTTTGGGCTGGACAGAATCAGCTTTGATTCATTTAGTGAAATGGTCGATTCCCACTAATATGTAGCGTTTCCTACTGGTAGTCTGGGGTAAAGGTCCTACCAAGTCTAAACTTATCGTGTGGAAGGGTTGTTTTGACTTAGTGGATTAATGTTGATATTTGGTCTGAAGGGGGTTTGCTTTTTACAGATCTAGCATGCGTCCAGGATTTCAATTATGAAATACATAGCCCTCTCAATAGTAATATCTTTTATCCACTCATAAGTTTTACCTCACTCCACCTTGACCAAGTGTAGAGTGGGCATCCATGATCACTGGTACAGTTCTGAAGGTCATAGATAGGGAAGCCAATTTACTTCTATTTTTTATACAACTTTTTACTCTCCACCTGGTGTTTCAGCAAGGTCTTGCTAAAATTTTCTAGATGAGTTCATCCTCATCATCCCAGGCATCAGGAATCATAAGGAGTCATGTAATTTCTCTACTTCACTAATGCCTAAGTGAAGGATAGGCAGACGAGTCAACCCATCAACATTCATATGATGACTTCCTGCTTGGTGCTCAATGTTTATATTATAATGTTGGAGTTTTTAGGCTTAACGAGCCAACCATCAGGTGAGATCATTCATGCTTGTAGCCATTTTAAGGAGGCGTGGTTGGTAACTATGGTAAATGAAGTTCCATATAGAAAAGGGCGGTCATGTTTACCAGCGAGTAGAACATCAAGGCACTCCTTTTCTGTGACGTTGTGATTACGTTCAGGTTTTGGCAACATCTTGCAAAAGTATGAGACTGGATGATCTACACCATTATTATTAAATGAGCCAGGATGACTCTAGTGGCATAGTCCAAAGAACCAGTAAACAAGATGAAGGGTTTACCATAGTTAAAGTGACAAAGGATATGGCATTTCTAAAGTAATTTCTTTAATGTATATATCGCGAGTCCAATATGACTGGACAATAAGCCCTAGGTCATGAGAGCCGGATGGATGGATCCGCCAAGATCGATATGAGTAATGGTAATTTGAATGACTCAAAATTAGGCTATATTGGGTTGTTGGAAAATGGCCTCAAATTGGGTGTCATGAGATTAACAAATGAGGAATTGGAGTAACCAATGAGATATGGCAAATTGAGTTACTAAGCCATGTAAGTGGTATCATCCAAAAGTTGCTACAATATAAGCAGGATAAAATGATCAAGGTTTAGTTAGGTTTTTGTAGTTTTGGGCGTTAGCGGAACAGCAGGGATCAGCTGAACTAAATATATTTTAATAAATAAGAGTTGTGGGAGCAAGTGCTCCATTTTATTTTATAAGTCTATTCTTTTATTTTAAATTTAAATTTAAATTTATTGTGGGGAAGGCCAACCATGGGACGGACACTTCCAAATATGACTCAGGACAGATAAACTTAGTACTGGGGGAGGCACCCCAGAGAAGCGATGCTATCTCTTGTTGCCAGCGGGAACGCCACTTATAGGGAGGGGGAGGGAACGTGTGAAGGGGCCGTAGCCACTATTGAGCACGTGTGGAGGAAGGGGTCTGATTTGATGAACCAGACTGGGAACCAGGAGAAGACCAGCTGTTCGCAATGCGGTGGGAGGTATCCAAACATCCACGCTTGAAAGTGATCCACTAAATGAGACTGGAATCTGTGGACAGTTTCTGGGAGGGTGGGGGTGGAGCCTGCGATGGCATCTAAGACAATCGTGTGGATGGTCCACATGGCGATTGCAACAACCAGAGCACGGAGGGAGGGTGGAAGGGAGGAGGCCATTGATAGAGCAAACATATCTCTTGACAGACTGAAGGGATGCGTTTGATCCTGGCCCAGCAGACGTTGAACTTCGCGCCATATTACTTTAGAGGTGGGGCACTTCTCCAGGCGGTGGAACAGCATTCTATACTGGCCGCACATGCCATAGGATGAGTGTAAAGCGTTAGAGCGCTCAGATGTATGATACACCCACCTCAGGCAGCGCCACACATGGGAGCGGACTTGAAGCTGCAACAGAGGGTGATGTACATATTTCCAGATTGTTTTTTGGATCTCAATTGAATAAGGGATGTCCATCATGTCCAGGTAGTCCACCCTGGATAGGACATGGGGCCGAATGGGGATCACGCCAACATGGATGGGTAGCCCCTGTACCTCTTGTGTGAACTGAGGAGAGGGGCGGCCTCATTGGGTTGTATGTCTGCTAATACGAATTCTCCACTCTGCGCTCCGCATGGAGAGTAGAATTCGTTTGTATTGGGTTTTTGTCCTGTGAGGACCTGTGGCCGATGTGTGTGATGCGAGGTATTTCATCAGGGAGTGGGGGTTTGATGGATTGTTGAGGCCCAAGGCTCAGGAGAAGTTGGAGCGGGCTGCGCGGGACCAGTGTTGGGATAGGAGTGTGGGAGCAGTGACGGCCATGATCCAGGTGCCCAGGATCTTGGCAGCATGGGCTTTGAAGTCAAGCAGGCCCATGCCACCATGATGATGAGGGCCAAACATGACCTCTAGCCGCACTAGTGGAGGGCGGCCTGACCAAAGCCATCCTTGCAGCAGGGCATACAAGGATTTGAAAAAGCTTGGGGAGAAGGGGATGGCGTGGGCTCCAAACCAGACTTTGGATAGGAGCATAGAGTTGGCTAAAACAACCCTGCCAGTAAGGGGAGTAGGGTGGGCTCTGATAGAGGCGATTCGCTTTGTCACATTGTCCAGAATACAGCACACCATTACTGCTGACGCGTATCCGCCGCCTCCATCCACATGCCCAGATGGCGCACCGGTCCTATGGTAGGGTGTGGCACAAAGGGGAGCACCAGTGGAGCGGTGTGTGTTGAGTTAGTAAGGCGTGGATGTGGGCGAGCAGATGGGCCGGGTTGGGAACTAATTGCTGGGGCCCAGCAGTTCTGAAACCGACCAAGGAGGATGGTTTCAGTTTTGGAGGCGTTCAGTGCCGCGTTGCTTACCCGGGAATATTCCTGGATAAGAGAGCTTCAAGCGCGCATGCATCTTGATTATTAGACACCCCAACCACACAATCATCTGCAAATGCCAATATTTTGACTGGGGCTTGGCCTGGCACATGGACCCCAGTGAGTTTGGGCATTCACATTTTGCATTAGTGGGTCAAGGCTGAAGTTGTATAAGAGTGGGCTGAGGGGGTCCCCTTGTCGCAAGCCCCTTTGAGGGCGGACTACTTCCGTTAGGAAGCCAGGGCCACGCACTGCCATTGTTGCAGATTCCGTGAGCAGCATCACCCAGTTGATGAAGCGAGGGGTAGGCAGAATTGATGGAGGCGGGCCCTTAGGTATTCCCAGTTTACTCTATCATAGGCCTTTTGTTGGTCCAAGAATACAAGTGCCCAGAGGCTGTGGACTGACATACATAGTCACAAAGTGCACATTATCCCAAATTGACCTTCTGGGGATGAAACTGAATTGTTTTGGGGAGACGGTGGCAGATGCTACAGTCCCTAAACGGTTAGCCATGATTTTGGTTAAAATTTTGGTGTCTGTGTTTGTTAGAGAAATGGGGCGCCAGTTGGCTAAGTCTAGCCTATCCCCTTTCTTGAAGAGTGTGACAGTAAAGGCCTCATGTCCTCCTGGTAGGAGGAGCGTTTCCAACAGGCTTTGGTTGAGTGAGGCTAGCAGCAATGGGGATATATATTTGAAATATTTTTTGTAGAACTCATATGGAATGCCATCTGGGCCTGGGCATTTTCAGTTTGGCGCAACGCGAATGGCTGTCCATAAATCATTCAGAGTAATTAAATTCATTATCTCCGGGTATCAGAAAATGGTGCGGATATGAGCTCTGTTGAGAAATTCTGCCATTTCGGCCAGCTGAATTGGTTCATCTCGGTATAACTTGGAGTAATATCTTTGCATTTTGATTGCCACTTCAGCCAGAGTGTCCACAATGGAATTATCCGATCTTCACACCTGTGTGCAGGCCACGCTTTAGCATGGTGCAAATTTTTTTTAAAGAAATATGTGGTGTACTTGTCGCCTTTAGTGATGCGTGTGGCCCTGTATTGGACACAAACCCAATGTTTGTGTTGCCTTTCAAGTGCGTTGAGGTGGGCGGCTGCCTCCACCCACTTCCGGCCCCATGCAGGGCTATATCCTGTAGCTGGAATGTTGTACTCCAAGTGTGCCAATTCTGCCAGAGCGCGCGAGATAACTGCCGATGTGGCTCATGAGCATCTGGAGGAGAGATGGTGAGAGTGGCGGATGGTGTCATCTTTGAAAGTTGCCCATGTGGAAATGGGGTCCGCATAAAATGGTGCAACAAACTTTTTTGCAAAAGTTGCCTCTTCCACCCACGTGGAAAGTCCTGGCGACGCGAGCTCTGGGGGGCGGATTTTGCACCAATGTGGGGCCTTTGCAACTGTGACGGGTAAGTGGTATGTTATTGAGACCAGTCGGTGGTTGGAGAATTCCATTTTCGTTGTTTTGAAGTGGGAGATGTGGGGTTGGAATTTTGCCGGCATTAGTATAAGGTTGATGCGGGTCATAGCCTTAATTGGCCGTTGTATACGTGGGGATGCGTCATGTTTTTGAGCAGCGGGGCATGTCATGGCAGTGCATCCATTAAGCCAAGGGTGGCCTTTAGAACGCGTAGTTTAACGTGACCCTGTGGGGCATGGGGTGAGGGAGGCCATCGGTCTGTTGGTGAGGTTAGCCAACAGTTCATGTCGCCAACTAGGAAAGAATCAGGGGGTAGCGGGAGGGATTTGACCAACAAGAAAAATTCCCAACGCTCATGTGCACTGTTTGGGGCATAAATGTTGATTATTGCGTGCGCTACGTCAGCCCATGAGAAGGTGGCGATGAGCACTCAGCCATTTAGGAATGTTTCTGAGGATACAAATTTGAAAAAAAATTTCTAAATTAGCACCCCACAGTGCTTCGACCAATAGGATAGGGATGGGAGGAGCATTGTTTTAAGTTTCCTCGGAACCTCATGGACAGTGGGACTCCTGGATGGCCAGGATATCCACGGGTAAATTGTGTTGTAAAAAACTCAGTTTCCTAGCCCAGGATGGGGAGGCCTTGAGTCTAGCAATATTCAACATCCCTAAAGTGAAGGTTTCCCCCATCACACCTTAGGTGCGAGGGGGTGGGCCCCCAGGCTCACCAGCCTCTTCTAGGTCCCAACGGGCTTTCACAGCAGCGCGGGTGTTAGCAGCAACGCTATCGGAGTTTTTGTTGATTTTTGCAGAAAGAGTCACATTGGCTTTGGCCTTCACTTTTTGTTTTCCCGACGTCGAATGAATTTTTTGTGGTGCGGATGAGTTCAGTACACTGTTGAGTGGGTCAAAAAAATTTTTTCATTTGGGATAGGTCCCAAGTCAATTTTGACTGAGGCTTGGGTGCAACGATTGGGTGAGATCAAGTCTCCTATTGGATCCTCATATTGAGTGACCCACTTGTCATAGGCTTTCTCAATCTGATTGGTTGAAAGATTCCCAATTTGCTTCCACCGCGAAGGTTTCTATGTCCTCCTGGCGTTGTGAGTGTGGGATAGCGGTGGTGGCCTTGGCCGTTTCCTTGGCCGCGGCCCTATGGGCCTGCTTGACCTTCTTCCGTTCTTGTGGGGAGATAGGCTTTACCAATAGGTAGCAGCCTTGTGCTCCCCATAGGAAAGCCTCCTTGGTGCTTGCGGTTGGTTCGTAGTGCGCCTCTCCATTGGCCATGGCCGCTGAGGGGTACACTTGGAATGTGATGCCCTCCTTGATGGGGCATGCGTGCGCCTTGTGGCCAAATGCAACACAGTGGGTGCAAATGGGGGGCGCGCTGTCCACGGTCACCCAGAATGGGTGGAAGGTATGCCCTGTGATATTAATAAAAGTGGAGTGTGGGATCAGGGTTAGGTCCTTTACAATCTCCTCAGTTGGGGTCAGAACTGTGATGGCTTTGCCGGTGCACAGGTGTGGCATCAGCTTGAAGCATTGCATTTTGAAAGATTGTATTTCGCTGTATATGGCGAGACCATCTTTCAGGTGTTCTTCCAAAATGTCACATTTTACCGTATTAGGCAAAAAGTCAAATGTGAGGAAAATTTGGTTTGATTTTTTCCATTTGGTGCATTTGGTTTTGATGACTCATTACCCTTCAGGGAGGTCGACCACTACGCGCACCGCTGCAGCCTTGTCTGCTGCTTTTTTGCTCTCGAAACCTAGGTCCAGCCAACTACATGACATGGAGTGAGGTGCAACGCACATCGCGGTTGGGAAAATTTTGTGTAAATCTTCACAAAATTTTTCCCATAAGGCCATTTTTTGGATGTCCAGATACACGCGGACTCCAAATTCCACTGACAAAAGTAGTTGGGAGTGTGGCGTGTTGATGTACTGGTTGCATCATGCTTGCCATGTGAGTATCTCCAGGGAAATTGTAACCGCCAGTTTTTTAAGATTTTTGTCAATTCTGCCGGATTCTCTGGGGCGTTTTCGCACGTTGGAGGCCGCGGGCCTTCCACCTGCTCCTCTTACCTTGCTTGCCCAACTGCTCCCTGACATGGGTGCAGACTAATCTCCTCTGTGAGATTATCAAACTAGATTCAGTCTTGAATTGAATAGGTTGCAATAGTGATTGCAACGAGAAAAAAAGTTTTTCTCTATTCTTTTATTTTCAGGGCAATGATCTTCACATCGTTGATCCTAGCTGCTCAGTGGGTTGAACCCTGTGCCAAAACCCTTCAGTGTATCCCTCACATACTGCAAATCTTATAACAGTGGTGCTCACAAAAGGAAGCTTATTGATCAACTATAATATAATAAAACTCAGTTGGCAGCTATGTTGCATCAATGTAGTTTTAATAAATATCTTACCCAACACTCTGGGTCAGTTGCCTATGTGGAGCTGAAACTGGCGTTGGATTCTGTGCTTAAAAAACAATATGAGCTTCTCCAGAAGGTCTACTGCAATAA
>JAKSZP010007693.1:0-10143 GCA_022478985.1 Massospora cicadina
AAGGTGGTTCACAATGGGTCAAGGGGTTAAAAATCATTTTAGCAGTGGATCAATTTAATAAAACGATCTGGGCTGGATTGACGCAGGGAAAGATGGCCAGAAAATCTGGTGCCTGGTTTCCACCTTGCGCATGCATGGATGACTGTTCCTTGGTCCCTGTTGGACAATCAGTAGTTTGACTAGGTAGCAAGAATGTTTTGGTGGTAAATCCTCCAACTTTTAATATAAAACCAGGCACTAGATCATTCTGGAATCCTACTAATCATAGTAATGGTTCTATTCGCCCTTTTATAGACCTGAAGGGGGTCCAGGGGAGAAGAAATATTATATCTTCCAATTACCACTTAGGATCTTCAGTGTTCGCCCAATACACTCTCATGTGCAAGATGGAAGATTGGCAGAATTAAATTAAAAGTCTCCCCCATGGGTACTTTACTACAGGTTTCAAACCCTCATCTACAATCTAAGCTCTACTCATATGATATGGCTTTCCATAGAGGTGATAGTCCAAATCATCTATTTAGCCAAATTGGGAAGCCCCCTTACTTATTCTGAATTCCATTGCCTCCCACTACTAAGCTTCAAAATTGATATAAATACTAAGCGAGATCAATGTAATGAGGGTTCTTCTTCCCTGAACCCCAATTTCTATTATTATTAATAAACCATATAAAAAATTAAAGCTCCCTTTAGTCTATCTTTTTTTTAATACTAGATGGTCCCAACCCAAGGGGAGATTCATCGATGTTTATTGAATTACGCCTGGGCTTCTAAGAGCCTGAGGCGAGGGAAGGGGAGGAGGAGGCATCGAGAAAGGGAGGGGGGTTTGTGCGCCAGAGCTGTGCTGCAGTGACAACTGAGCGGGGAGGGTTGGCGACATAGTGCAGACCTTCAGGGCCATCTCAAAGTGTACCTGAAAGTGGGTGATCATGTGTGGAAGGGTCCACACCTGCTGGTCAAAGGCAGCATGAAGGAAGGAGTTATGGATGGTCCAGATGGCTGTGGCATAGGCGAGGACACGGAGGGGTCGGTGGCAACCAGGCAATGTCTGCTCAAACATGAGGTCTTGCACAGGGTGTCCAGACCAGGGCTGAGCATGGAGGAGCGCGTGGGCCTTTGGCCAAAATGCGGCGACACCTGGACAGGTGAAAAAATGATGGAGGTGGGAGTCAATAGGCTCCACACAGCGTGGGAAGCTTCGGTGCTGGAAGGTAGGGCCAGTCAAGTCCCCTGTCCTGTATGAACAGTGGAGCACCCTCCATAAGGTGTTGGACACCTTTGCTGACAGGATGGGGTGATAGACGTCCTTCCACAATTCCTTAAGGTCAAATCTCACGGAGGGAGGGAGGAGCTCAAGGAGTCTTGGGCGGATGGGAGGACGATCTTGGGGGTTGAGGCGAGTTGTGACAACTTGTCCATTGTGCACAATTGCATGGCGATGGGGGCTGAGGCCAGGGCCTTCCCTTCTGTATGGGAAGGCATGGTGGATCCGCGCGCCTACTCGTTTCAGGGCAAGGAGAGCCTGGTTCCAGTAGGGGGATGAGGATGGTTTTAGGCGATGGCCTGGGTGGTTTGTGAGCCACTCCCCTAATGAGGTCAGAGATGCTCTAGGAAGACCCAGGGCTGCTGACACTGACTGGCGGAGGGCGGGCGCCCATTGGGGCATGGGGGTCGCGTCCCAGCAGACAATCGGCCATAGGAACTTCAGGAAGATTGTGGTGGCGTGGGATCGCGTGTCCAGAAACCCTAGGCCCCCTTCATTGCAGGGTCAGGAAATGGTTGAGAGGGCCATTGGTGGATGGTTTGAGCCCCAGATCCAACAGCGGAGGAGTACATTGAGCCGCGTATAAAAGGCATCTGTGAATGGGCAGACGTGCGCTAGGAATCAGACTTTGGAGAGGAGGAACACATTGGCCATCAGAGCTCGACCCTGGGGGGTGATGTGCCGCCGGTTCCAGCTGGCAATCCTGGAGTTAACTGCTGCGAGGAGCAAGTCCTCAATGTCTTTTAGCGCAACTCCTTGTTGATTGGTGAGAACGCCCAGGTGATGTAAGGTACCGCGCTCAGGTTCAATACCAAATGGTGGGGGGAAGGTGGGGGAGCCGACCTGTACAACTGTTGTCTTGGAGGTGTTGACCATGGCGTTGGACGCCTTGGTGTACCTCTCAATGGTCACAGCAGCGAGGGCAACATCCCCAGGGCAGCCAAATGCAATGGCAGTGTCATCTGCAAATGCCATGGTGCGTGTGGGGGCTTTACCTGGGACCAGAATCCCTGTTAGCTTGTCCTGTAAGGAGTCCAAGAGGGGGTCAAGGGTGATGTTAAAAAGGATAGGGCTCAGGGGGTCCCCTTGCCGAAGACCTTGTCCAACTGGTACTGCCACTGTAAAACACATTGGCGCCAGGACTCTGGTGTGGAGCTGGTCATAGAGCGCTGATATCCAGCGCCTAGCTGCGGGTGGGAGATGGAAGCGGGCCAGGGAAGCATCAATATACTTCCAGGCTACCCGATCATATGTTTTTTCATATCCAGGAGAGCCATAAAGCCATTCACCTTACGAGAGTTAGCAGTCAAAGTCACGTGAAGGTCATTATAGTTGTCCCATAACGACCTCCCCAGAATAAAACCGTGCTGGGATGGGGAGAGGCGAGGTGACACCCATTTGGTGATGCGGTTGGCCAGAAGCTTCGTGAAGAGCTTGTGGTCTGTGTTGATCAACGCTATGGGGCGCCAGTTCGCCAGGTTCTCACGGTCTGACTTCTTGTGAATGAGGGTCTTGATTGAGCCTCTGGAGTCGGGGAGGACCTCGCCATTCACCAAGAGTGCAGCGAAGAGATCGCGGAGGGTACTGGCTATCACTGCAGGTTCCAGAAGGTACACCTCGAAGGGTATTCCATCTGGGCCTGTGGCTTTAAGCCGTGGGTATTTCAGAAGGGTTTCTATCACCTCCTGGATGGAAATAGGCGTCAGTAGAGCCTCTTCAGCCCGTGGGTCAATGGGCGGCTCTGGAGCCCGCCACAGGAAGTCTTGGATGTCCGATGGGTCCACCTGGGTGGCATGGAAGAGGCTGGAGTAGAAGCGGTGTAGTTCCTGCGTGATTTCCTCCTTATCTGAAGTGGTTGTAGTGCCAATCTTCAATGCAGTAATATCCTGCGCTGTTGACAGGGCTTTCTGTTTCTGAAAGAAGAAGCGGGTGGGGCGTTCCCATTGAGCATAGTAACGAGATGTTGTAAAGTTTGCTGCCCGTTCTTCCTGCAGTGTGAGCTCCAAGCGAAGTGCTTCCCGCGCCGCTTCCCAGTCTTTCAACCATCTGGGAGAGGGCGAAGGCTGGCAGTTTCGCTCCAGATGTCTTATTCTGGCTTCCGCCCTTTTGACTCTGGCGCGAGCTGCAGTCATCTGGGCTTTGGCACAGTTGTAAGCAACGCGGGTGATGCCCTCCTTGGTCACCGCCCATCTAGCCTTGTGGTCAAGAAGGTGGGGTAGGGGGGAGGTGAGAGTCTCCTGGATGGTCATAGACAGCTTCTCCTTAGTGAAGGGGTTGTTGAGAAGAGCTGGGGCAACCCTAGGCCAGAACCTATGCGACGGTCTAAGTGTGGTGGTGAGGACAACGGTGAGTGACCTGTGATCACTCAGATGGTTGTCACGAGAGATGGGAGAGGAGACGCGGCCAATTAGCAGGGGGCCAATTAGTGCCATATCTATGCGTGACGCTGACTGGAAGGCTCCTCCATCATACTGGATCCTAGTCATGCAACCTAGGCCAGACGCGGAGGGTGGAAGCGCATCTATAAAGCCACTCAGGCGAAGAAAATCCTGGAGGCGACTTGATCCAGGGCGTTCCTTTGCTGCAGGGGGGTAAGAGTCACGGACGCGACTTATGGTTGTGTTGAAATCTCCTAAGAGGACTGTGTTCCGTGGGAGATTGAGTTGGACGAGCTCTTCCAAGAGCCGATTTTGCTCCTGACCTGCATTAGGCAGGTAGATGCTTGCAGCGAAGAAGGAGAAGTCAGGAGTGGTGAGTTTGGCCAGTATGAGGCGGCCACCTAGATATTGTGAAAAAGAATGGGTTTTAACCCGGGGATTAAAAACAATAAGGGCGGCATGGTTTGTCCAGAAGGAGTTGCCTCCAAACTGTTCATTCCATGCAGATTGTTCGTGGGGGAGGATATGGGGCTCCTGGACAGCAGCGATGTCAATTTGTGCTGACCTGAAGTTTCTGAGGAGGCGAGCTCTCCGCTTAAAGTCCCGCAACCCATTTGCGTTGATGGATTGCAGGGCCAGGGTGCTGCCATGGGGACTCATAGCTGTTCCCCTCCATGTCCTGGGGGGTTGCCAGCGCTTAAACCTGCTGCTGTGAGGCGGCTAGTTTTGAGTCCTTTAGCTTGACTATTAGATGCAATCTGTGAGGAGCGTCGAGGGTTCTGAGGGGAAGGAGAGGGTGGGGGCGCGGAGGACCCAGTAAGCCAGCCTAGGATGCTGCCCCCGCTCCGTTGCAGGGGAAGGACCTGAGGGTGCTCAATGGTGACCTCCGCGGTGTCCCCATTTGATGAGTCTGAGTCCATATTCACTTCCTCCAACACTGCAAAGGATCCGCGTGAAATGGACTGTGGGGTTGGGGTAGGACTCTTTGAGGTGGCACTTCTACCACAGGCCGCGGGTTGCCAGTCCATGCTGGTGGGCATAGCTCCATTGGGAGCTGAGGGTTGATGCAATAAATTGCTGGTGGAGGTTGGTGGGGGTGCCGCGGAGCCCTGAGTGGGGGTGGCTGACGAGGGGCACCCTGTGGGAGATGCCTTGCGCTTGGTGAGAGAGGGAGTTGACTCTGGGAGATTGGAGGGGGTGCCCACTGGAAGGGGGGCATGAGCGTGAAGGTATCCCATACCAATAGTGGGGTTAGCTGTTTCAACTGCTAGGCGTAAGGCCTCAGGGGACAGGTTGTGAACGGGAACCCATTGTGTGGGTTGTGGAATTGCTGCTGCGGCCACGTGGAATCGTTTTTGGCCTGGTTTAGGCCCCTGGGTGGTGGCTAAGAGGGCTTGTTTTCGTGCTGTGCAGCCACTATACAGGTGTCCAAGGGCGTTACACCATGAAAACCGGGGGCGCGCCTGATCAGGGTCGACAAAAAAGATCTCAGTGCATGCCCCAACTACCGCCACACGAGGAATAACCTCAATGTTGCGGGATACAGTGGGGGAGGGGATGAACGACGCCCTAGCAGTGCGAGCTCTTTGAGTGGGAGCATAGTAAGAGGGGACGCTAAAGTCCACTGAAAGAACAGACCCAAACTCCATTAAACCATGATGGAGAGCCAGTTTAAGAGACTCAGGATCAACAGTCGTTGGTAGGTTAAAAAAGTAACCCATGAAATTTTCTCCAGGTGAGAGCGTGTGCGGGAGATGCGAAGAGATCCACGTGGAATAATGACCTGGAGGGTGGCAGCATGGTCAGCAAGGGCAGCTTCAGTGAAGCCCACATCGATGTAGTGGCCCTCCACTGATTCATGGATGGTGGTGTTAGTTGGGAATGTCTCCGCAATCGCTGCAAAGTATGAGAGTTAAACCTCTGTATAGAATTCAACAGGGTTATGCCCATAATAGAGGCGAATTGCGTGGGAGAGGGTTGAGCGAGGTAGAGCTTTTTGCGCTCTAGTTTCAGCCCATTTCTTTTTAACATCAGCAATAAATGCCACTTCACGGGGATCAGCTTTAGGTAGCGTTGGTGCCAGAGGTTTTTTCCACGCCCCAGTGGCTCCTTTGGTACGTTTGTGTTTGCTTTGGGCTGCAATTGCAGGTTGAGTGTGAGCTGGTGGTTTGAACAAGTTTGTGGAGTTCCCTTGTTGCTGGAATGTTACAGCAGTTGCTGGCGTCATATTAAATTGAGGGGCGGATCGTTGGGCCTCGCTAAATTGGGGAGGCCCATCCAGATTGGAATTAACTCCAGCCAATTGGGAGGAGGGCGATGTTTCATCACCTTCCCAATCTATTTGGGTAAATTCAGCCCAAGTATTTGCTGTGATTTTGTAGGCAAAACTCACTAGCTGATTGGTGAATTGGTCGTTTTCAGCATATGGAGATAAAGTGCCAACTTGAGAAGTGCCGATTATGGGGTTTAAATGAGACAGGTGAGATTGGAACTGGTGTAAAGTTCCAAAATCTGAACCATTTGAATCCCCATTGGGAAGAGTAGATTGTCCCAATTTGGTGCTTAGTGAACCAGAATGTGCGGCTAATCCAACCTTACATCCGAGGGTTTGGGGGTCAGGTGATTGTTGGGCTTCGCTAAATTGGGGAGGCCCATCCAGATTGAATTAACTCCAGCCAATTGGGAGGAGGGCGATGTTTCATCACCATCCCAATCTATTTGGGTAAATTCAGCCCGAGTATTTGCTGTGATTTCGTGGGCAAAACTCACTGGCTGATTGGTGAATTGGTCGTTTTCAGCATATGGAGATAAAGTGCCGACTTGAGAAGTGCCGATCATGGGGTTTAAATGGGACGGGTGAGATTGGAACTAGTGTGAAGTTCCAAAATCTGAACCATTTGAATCCTCATTGGGAAGAGTAGATTGTCCCAATTTTGGTGCTTAGTAAACCAGAATGTGCGGCTAATCCAACCTTACATCTGAGGGTTTGGGGGCCAGGTAGCTGGGTATCGCCCCTCATGGAGGGAGCCAGAAACACGGCGTCAGCAATTATAGATGGGGCTGAATTAGCTGACACAATGGGGGAGGTGAATTCCTGGATGGGCTGAGTTGCATTCAACTGAGCAGGTGCCATTAAAACAGTGTGGGTGATGGCCTCCTTTGTTGGAGGGGGCCCAGCGGGTTGGTGGGAGGCAGCGCACACAGAGCTGTTAGGCGTGCAGGTTGCAGAAGTGCGATCAGGTGAACTGGTGCTAGTTTAAGTAGCTCCAGGTTGGGGGTGGTGCCTGCTTTCATGGCTGCTGCTTGAGAGCGGGTGATTCTGGTTGACCCTGAGGTGGGTAACCAAGGGTTGCTTCGTTTGGGGGTGGTGCTGGCTCGTTTAGCATAGCCTGCGGGTTCTTTTGCGGGGTTTCCCGCCATATTTGCTAATAGTTTTTGTAAATCTCTTTAGTGGAGCTAAATTCAGGCTGAATTGATTTTCGAAAAGTGATGCTTAGCAGAAAGAGAGTTTCTCCCTTTAGTCTATCATAATCTCTTTACTTAAATTTAAAATAGTCAACATGAGTTATAAATATTCCAGTGACAGCTATATTGTTGATATCAGTGCACCTAGCACCAACAAGCATAAAATTGATAGTTTTCAACTGCCCCAGATAGAGAATGAGGTTAGCAGAGGAGGTGGCCTTATTTTGCTCAGATTACACCAAATTTACAGTAGATTGGCAGGGCAAATTAGTCCAAAATTATCCAACTACCTTGAGCAAAGGCCGTGGACCTGTAAATTGTCCGCCATGCATCAAAGGAGAGGCAGGTCATTGTTGCAATTTCAGCATATCTAAAGACTCTTTAGGAGCGGTGGATTGGTGTAGCGCCCATGACGTATCCTTTGATCATTGCAATCACTATTTGGTGGGCTGCTGGATCAAGGGATCAATGGGCCTACTCAATAACAATTGGACCTAAAATGGAAATTGGGGCATATTTTGTTGGGTTTATGAATAAATTTTGGAAACAAGAAAGAGTCCACAGAACATTTTTTCGGAAAAACTATTGTTTTATTAAACTCAAGGAAGCAATTAACTGATAAATTCTATTCAGAGGCAGTTGTCTTAAAAGTTAGGTAGTAGGTAAAGGGGGCCATGGGTTATCCAAGGAAGGAGAGGCTGACGTACTTGCAGGTAAACAGCCTGGGCTTGGGGAGTTGCCAGCCAGTTTATAGAAAAGTTCATAGAAGCTCTGCAACGTAATTCTGTGATTTGTGATGGAGGGGCCCTCACTGATCCAAAGTTAGGTGTGGATTTGCTCAGAAAAGAGGGGCGGCAGAATTAGATTCCGCTGAAGTAATTTTGACAAAGATTTAAAATAATTTTTAAAATTTTTTAGAACAAATTCTTGATTCAGATTGTTATCACTGGACCCAGAAAATCAGGTATCATGTTCTGGACCAGTTTTTCTGACTCGAAAATTATTTTATGAGTTTTAAGGTCAATTTTCTCCATTTTCAAGGAAGTGAGTGATGGCGGGGTGGAGGCCAGGGGAGAATGGAGGTGCTGCTGGTGGCCTCTGCTTGGATTACCTCCCTACAAACCTCCTTTATCTATTCAACAAGAGAAGAAGTATCTAAGGGGGATGCTGTGGGGGATTCTTTGGGGGAAATGCTGTTACCCAACTTTCATCAACAACATAGGCTAAGTTCCACAGTTTGGCCAAGGGCTCCACAGGAGCATTAGGTCCCTTTATTTCTATGAAAAATCTTGTTCCAGCCTAACCCAAGAGGTTGAGTCTCCAGACTTACAGTTGCCAGTTGCCATCCCCAAATCACTTTTATCCCTGCCTGTTATCAAATTGTATAGATGGCTATGCCCCAAGCTTTCTGATTTGCATTCTGGGTGTTCATGAACTCCAACTAGCAGGCTATTCTCAATTTTATTAGCTGGCTTCATGACAGTTGACCCTTATTCTCAAGTGGTTAATGAACAATTTGGACTTTTTGTCATTAATAGATTAAATCAACTTTCAACTTATACCTAACATTTATATTGGGATTCAACATAGAGATCTGAGGGGCAAACTTAATAATGAATTCAGATGGGTCAATATTGCAATAAGGCTCAGATGTAAGAGTTTTACTGAGAGACAGTTATTCATTCTTCACAATGGTTAATATACACATATAAATTAGCCACCCCGTGTTTCTAGGCAAATGAGGTTATACTAATAATAGTGTATATATTTGCATATAGAAGTATTTGTTTTGGTCTCAGATATAGTCAATCCATTTTCAACACTTGTTATAAATAAAACCTTTGTAACAAGTAGGACGATGAACTAAACCTTAAGCTTAAGATCTTATAATTATGTCTAAATCCATTATTTGTCCAAAACAAGGTACTTTAGCTATTATACAAAATTTGAGCCTTCATCATTAGCTACTGAAGTTAAGAGCTAGTCAGGTCAGGTTAATAGAAAATTGACCTTTAAAATATTGGATATTTTCATTTATTAATTTAAATATTTTAAATGTGCTATTAATCATATATTTCATAGTCCTGATAGGGTCCTTTATTAAAGTTTAATAATTATAATTTTTGGTGCCTCAAAAGGTTCTTCATCTGAGCTCTGAAAGTTAAGCCCACTAGATAATCTCAAATAATCACAAATATTGTAGCCTTGAGAGGGTGTTTCAGGGTAACAGCAGATAAAGTTTATACCAGCCTGCCAGTTAGGATGCAGAAGCACCAAAAAGGTGAGCCAGAATTCCAGAGGCATTGCCGCATGAATGACGTTTAAGTGTACTAGGATATGAGTAACACTGGGGTGCTGACAGGCTGCAAATATAAAGGATTACCCAGCGAGAAACCAGACATTTGCAGCC
This sequence comes from Massospora cicadina, assembly GCA_022478985.1. Classification (NCBI taxonomy): domain Eukaryota; kingdom Fungi; phylum Entomophthoromycota; class Entomophthoromycetes; order Entomophthorales; family Entomophthoraceae; genus Massospora; species Massospora cicadina. Next base: position 9,518 of record JAKSZP010007693.1, read on the forward strand.
TCAAGGCCACTGGGCCTGGCTGTCAGGAGTTGTGATATCAGGGAAACTGTCATAAAGGTTGTTGGGATTGGGTAGCTGAGGGCAATAGTTCCTCTGAAGCATATCAAAATGGATGGGTAAAAGGTCCCGCAGCGAGCAGATGGTGGGGAGAGCTTGGAATCCTGATTGTAGGAGCTGGTAACTTGATCTGAGTTTGAGAATAGGTGATGAGGGACCTATTGTATTAAAGTGGGGAAGTTGGCGGCTGGAGAGGAGCTTGCTGTACAGAGGCTCTAGAAATAAATAAAACTAAAAGCAAATTAGAGATAAAAGTATATCTTTATTTAATAAAGGCGCGGATATTTATAGGTGAGGTTTTTCTCCTAATCTTTTCAGGATAGCGACGTCCTCCACTAGCAAGATCTTCAAAATCCTGATGTTGATCAGGTGGGGAGTTGACGACAGGCTTCCTTTTAACAAATTAATTAGGGGGTGGAAAATAAGGCTCCATTAGAGGAAATTTGGAGAGGTGTCAGAAGTAGGGAAATTTGAATTAGATTGATTGGGAGCAGGTCAAATCCCAACAATACCCCTCTCAAGATCTTGCCAAGGGGGATAGTACTTGCGCAGAAAATGGCTGTGGATGC
>JAKSZP010007694.1:0-10095 GCA_022478985.1 Massospora cicadina
AAAACTTGTCACTATGGACAAACCAGTTCCTCCAGATATATTGAATGACATTATAGATATTTCCAACCTATTTGTAGATGGTGAAACAACTGACCCGCTTTATCAAGCTGTTAATTTGGACATGAACGCCATAACCCAAGCCAAAACAACGAAAATTGACCCTGAAATTATGATGAAAGTAGCTTGGCTGTACATTCACTAGCTAGCAGACAAGATTAGATCTACCAAGAACCTGGAGGAATTACTCATGACTAGATGAAAGGCAAACATATCTCTTCCCGTTAGCACGGTCAAAAAAGTTTATGATTTATCCACACAATTAATTCATTCTCCCAATTTGGCAAATAATGCTGCTGTGTACTCGGTGAATTTCTTATTATAAACCTCTAATTGTACCTATGCAAATATCATAGTCAATTGAGTGAAAGTGCGGGATATAATCGCCAGTAAGGTGCCCATCATAATCATTTTGATTAAATTGTCAAAACAAATAGAGATCTTTCCATATTTAGAACACCAGAAGTAATATAAAGGCCAGACCTGATATTATTATATTATTTGGAGCCTACAGTGTGCAGCCAATTTGGTTCAGATTGCTTGTGGCATTAACTACTTCCACAGTGTTGGTTAATCATATTTATGTCATAATTAACATGATGGAGTTTCTGAGAAATTATATTTTGAAATGTGATTTTGAGGAAAATACCTGACAATCTTGGAGCAAACCCTGCCCTTGGTATATCAGCGGGAAGGAAAACTGCCACTGACAAATAAGAGCAATTTGTAAACCTGATTTACAATGACGGCATTGTTCCCATCCAATACTGATTGGTTGTAAAAAAATAAAGGGAATGTTAAAGGAGATCCTGAAAAATCTTGGGATACCCTTGAGAACAAAAACAATGAACACTATATAACCATGAACATAAATAATTGTTACACAGGGTTAACACTCAAAATCTCAGAGCAGGTATATGGAGAACTCATCGCCCATGGAGGAAATTGAGAATCAAGCCATGGGTAGTGCCAGGGATTATTATGCCTGGACATGGAGATATATGTTTGCTATTGGCTAACCTGGGAGAAAAACGACATAGAAAAAAATTAATATATTACATTTCTACATCTATTTCCACCCACGGAAATCAGTAAATTCCATGACTTTGAGCACTAACCAATATGGAATTACTGGCAGAAGCTGCCAAAAGTTTCAACGTCTTAATCAATTGTTAGCAGCTGGCTGAATTTTCAGAGCAACAACAAGGAGATGTACTTCAATTATTTGAGAGATATTATTAGATGTCTGCCCAAGATGATCAAAAACTGGGATGAAGAAAAAAAAAAGGTTAGCATTGAGGAATACCTATAATAAGATGAGACCTTCCCGCTGGTCTAGATCTTCTGAAGCTGTGTTCAGAAAAGTAATCGACAGGCTATCAGAGCCTGGGCTCCTTGTTCAGTCATTGAATCCAAGAGTGGGTCCAATCCTAATTGTAAAAAAGAAGTAAGGTTTAAATTGAATAAAGATCAATTATTGCTGATTGAACAAAATCACTTAAAAGGATTTTTTTTCACTGCCGATGATAAACAATATGCTCAATATCATAGGGAATGCCAAGTAAATTTTTGTGAAGGACTTGATTTTGGGATATTGGCAAATTGACTAGCCAGAGGAGGATAAAAACTGTGCAATAATTACCGCTCAGGGACTGTATTAGATGATGAGCACGCCCCAGGGATTGTGCAAAGTTCCAGTGACATTCCATAGAGCAATGGATTCTATCCTCAGTGATTTAGAAGTTATTCTGCATTTTAGTATAATTGGATGATATCAATTTTCAGCAGGACCTTGACTATCCATTTGGAGCACTTAGAAGTAGTGTTTAAGTGTCTGGCATCAGCAAAATTGATTATCAAGCTGAGAAATTGTTATTTCTTTAAGAAAGAGCTTGAGTACTTAGGGTTTGTGATAAACTCCAGAGGGCTGCAACCCCAACTGCAGAAAATAACAGATATTAAATGGATGTCAATCCTGAAGAGCATCTATGATATGCAAGTATTCCCTAAGATGCTCAACTACTATTTCCAATTCATAAAGAATTTATTAAGAGTTTCTGATCCATTATTTTACTTTTTGAAGGTTCCAAAAGAAGGATTTGTGTGTAACAATGAAGCCCAATAATCATTCTCAACGTAACAGTACTCTTGACTGTCACAAAAGTAAAAAATGGTCTTGAAGCTGAAAAATTAGTGGAGAGATTAAAAAGCAAAAAGATGGATGGAATATTGACTACTTTATTGCGTTAGAAAGCGTCATTATTTATAGGGCGCATTGGGCATGGTGTTTTAAAGACATCTGTGGCCCCACAAGATCAGGATCTTTTAATGCCTTCCAGATTAACCGCCTGATGGTACCTTCATTGTACTGCGTCGTCATCATGAATGAAGCAGTATGGGCAGCGCCACTTGTGATTCAGGAAATGGGGACGAGATTCCTGAAAGTATCTCCATTGATCCTCATATATGTGATGCTTCCTAACTGATTCTGGATTTGGTGCCTTCAGAATAGGGTTCCATTCACACTGACTCAAGATTTGACTTATTGAGGCTTGATTTGGAGGAAGGGATGTAAATTCACTCATTGTCTCAAATCCCAACAATGCCCCATCAAGGTCCTGTCATAAGGGATATATGGCCTGAGGAATTGGCCATGTACTCAATTCATCACTGTCCCCTGATTAACGTCAACAATGGATTACTCTAAGTTCACCTTATAAATGACCTTATAAGGTCTGGACCAAAGAACGTCAAGCTTGTTCTGTCAACCTCAAGGTCAATGGTGATAAAAGATAATTAGGCTACCTAATTGAAAAACGGATAAGGAGGGTTGGCCTACATTAAATTGGGATGTCTCCCTTCCGGTGGTAGTGACTTTGCCTTGTGTGGCTAGGGCTTCAAGATGAATAATTTCATTGAAAAATGCCCTCATAGTTAAATCATATTTCTCAGGAGCGGAGGTTTTGAGTAAAGGCTGTACGCTACTTGGAAGCCAGAGAGCATGTCCAGCTAAAGATTAAGAGGGGATATTTTAATGACTTTTGGTAGCTTATTCTGTAAGCTAAGCAAACGCTGGTCAGATATGATTCCAGAAAGCAGCATTGGAGGCAGCCATCTTATGCAAAATTTAGAGACAAGGGTTCCATTAGCACATTTCACTGCTCCATTAGTCAATGGATTGTCAGGGGCGGTAAATTTTTGGTTAATACCAAAAAGTGAAGTAAGTTCTTGGACTACCTGAAAGGTGAAACTTAACTTATTATCTGAAAGTAAAGTTTGTAGCATCTGTGCTGGGTGAAAATGGATCAAATAAGAAAGAGAGCTGTGGCTTTTGAAGTGGCAGCGGAGACCAAAATCTCTTTAACCCATTTGGTCAGATGGTCCATGGCTAGGAGGATATATATGGCTGTGTAGCCCGGTGAGAAGAGGGCCTACTAAATCAATCCTTATGACATTGAACGCCCGTTGGGACTACAGCTGAGTGCTGATATTGAGGAATGGCTTAATCATGGGATTGGAAAGTCATACAAGCTTCCAGGACCTCTTGAATGGTTTCTACCATTTGGTCCCAGCAACATTGTGTCTTTAGCCACTAATGAGTCTTCTTTACTGTCCCATGTCCCACAGTTACATGCACCTCAAAGATAACGTCAGTTTAAGAATAAGGATAGATGTAGGGGAGCCATTTTTTGTTGACCTTTTTATATAGAAACCTGTCCTTGATCTGAGTATCTCAGGTCATCTTCTGGAGCTCAGCTTGGATCCTGGAAGTCTCCAAGTCCCAGAGTTATAGCCATCTAGTTAGATCATACATTCTTTCTTACTTGGGAGGTTAAGGAAACCAGTATCAGAAATCTAGAAAGAAAAGGCAGCATTCCTGAAGAATCATACCTGAGTGATAAACAACAGTAAAATTGTAGCTCTGTGGTCATAGCTCATCTGGTTGAACGGCCATCTGTGTCCTTCATCTGCTGCAGCTACCAGAGCGAGGAATGATCAGTTAAAATGGTGAAGTAGGAGCCTTATAGATAGGGTCAAAAATTCTTGATTGCTAACAAGACAGCCAGACATTCTCATTTTGGTAGCTCTATAGTTCCGTTCAGCCTTTCTCAAAGTCTTACTGAAATTTATTGGATGATCAACCTTATTTTCGTCATTCTGGGATAGGATGGCCCTAACTGCAACATCACTTGCATCTGTGAATAACAAGAAAGATAGATCAAACGCGGAAGGACTAAAATGTGTTTGGTGTAAAGAGCGGTCTTCAACGCATTAAAATCCCATTCTTGTTCCACCCCACCAATAGTAAGGCACTTTCTATTGCAGGAGGGAAAATAGGGGCTCAGCCAGGTTGGCAAACCGAGGGATAAATTGACAATATTAGCACATCATGTCCTGGAATAGGTGAATATCCCTCAGGACATGGTAAATGACTTCTTTTTAATGACGTCGACTTTTTGTATGAGTTGGATGCCATCTTTCATCACCTTATGTCCAAACAACTCCATTATAGACTAGAAGAAGGAGAACTTTGGGAGGTTCAGTTTTATTTAAGCCTACCTGAGATGATTTTAGACTTTTCTGAAGATGTTCTACCTGACCATTGAAAGTTCATGAGAAAACAGTGATATCATCAAGGTATATTTGGGCACATGATAATTTCAAGTCCCTGAGGATCCTGTCCATGGCGCATTGGAAGGTGGCTGGCGCATTACAAAGGCCCTGGGGCATCCTCGTTGGTTTAAATAGCCCCTAGTTGGCTATGAGCGCACACTTGGCTTGGTCTTTGGGGGCAATCTCCACTTTCCAATATCCGCTGAAAAGTTCAATTGCAGAAAAGTATTGTGATCCAGCCGCAGGTGAAGGGAGTATGGATTTGGGGTAAAGGATAACTGTCTTTCTTGATGATAGAGTTGAGCCGCCAATAGTCCATCACCACCAGATGACTGCCATCCTTCTTTCAAACCAAAGGTGGGTTGAGGCCCAAGGGCTGCAAGAGATCACCAATAGTCCCAGTTTGAGTAGTTGTTTGAGTTCTATCTCCACCTGGCCTCTTCAACCTTACTCATTAGTAAGGTCAGGACCAAAAGCGGGAGCGTCCCCAGTCTCCACATGATTTAGAACCCCACCAATTTTTCTGAAATCGTAGTCAAGCCAAAAAAGTCTGAGTACTCCTCTAATAATTCTTGAATCTGGCACTGTTGTTCCTCAACGAGCTCCTTTCTGATACAAGTATCAACTAGAGCCACTCATGTGGGCATCTCCAAACCACAATCCCTCAGACTCCAGAACTGCATACTCATTGACAGCCTCTACTAATAGAAGGCGTACATATGTGGTGGGATTATTTGATCCCACATATACCAGATCTACCCTAGAACTGTTATTAAATTTAGACAACAACACTGATATAGATCTGGTATATGTGGGATCAAGCATCCCTAGATAGGTTAGGACCTCTTTGGTAGATGGGTTGTTTAGACCTCAGATATCCAACAGCTATCCAAAGGGGATGTTAACATAGACCCAAGTATTGACAATACTTAAGATTTTGGAGGTATAGTGGTCATCCTAGGTAAATATATCAACATGCCTTTGTGGCCTTCCATGTCAGGCGAGGGCAACCAGACTCAAGAGCCCCTTACTTAATACTTGTGTTGATTAAATTGGTTCTCACTCTAATAGGAAATCCTAGGCTTTAACCTCCGCTTTGGAGTTGCGGAAAGTTTCAAAGATTAGTGGAACCCAATGTCTCAGTAGGGATAGAAATCCTTCATCATAATGTACTACCACGGAGTAGTATTGGAGAAACTGAGTTCCAAGAAAAGTTTATAGCTTGAATTATCCAGCATGACAGTTGGGGTACCTACAGAAAGCTTCCAAAATCAGATAGGTAGGGGAGAATAGGCCCCTATGGTTTGTGTACACTGCAGTTCATCCGTTCCATTCTCCATATAATGCGGCAAGTCTGAAGCAATCCTGATACTTTTCATCAACTTAAATGATATTCATGGGGGAATCACTATCAACAATGACAAGAAACAAATTTTTATGAACCTGAGTAGCGAAGTGTATAAATAGACTTCCAAACCGTTGAGGTAGCGTGAAATACGTGGAAGATTCATTAAAATGAAGATTAAGCAGTATCAACCTCTATATTATCAATGGGTGCCAAAACTTCTTCAGGTATGATAGCTCCAGGTTCATTGAAGGTCATTGATGATTCTTGAGGTGTGGTAGGGATGTCAGCATGGAACGCCTCATCCTTCATGCTGGCACCCCTTTTCCCGCCTCCTCATTCTGACGTTTCCAGCATGTTTTGGTGCTGTGTCAGAAGCCATTGCAGTAAATGCATAAAGGTCAAGGATTCTTCTGGTTTTTGACAACATGGATCTGAGAATGGTAGAGAGGGGAGAAGAGGTATCCTTAGAATGTAATTTTATCATAGTGATCCCTTTAAGAGCTTCCTTGATCTACTGAATGCAAGTAAAAGCGTTCTTTTGTCAGATCTTATGCATTTAAACCTCGGTATAAGACCTCATGTGGAGATGATAGCGGTAATGGCATCAACCAAGGTAATGCTATTTGTAGTTACCAATGGCTTTGCTTGGGCGTAGAAGCGGATGGCTGACTCCACAGGGCTCTCCCCTTTGTTCTGGCGGATACCCATAAATGCTTGTTTTTGATTTTCCAGAGTTTGGTTTCTTGAACTCTTAGACTAAGGCGGTACAGACATGCTCCCAGGTGGGCATTCTTTTAGATGGAGAGTCATAATCTCCTGAGCGGTGCTGTTAAGACATGAGTAATGTACTTCACTTTTATACCAGTTGGTGGCCTCTTCCATGGAACTCTAATATGTATACAAGAAATAGAATACTTTCTGGACCAGAGGTGAATTTTTTCTTAAAAATAGTATAAAATTAGTTACAAGAGGAGTGAAGAGGGTATTAACATTATGAATTGGTGCAGGCTCAGAAATTTTGGCCTCCACATAGTCATAGGGAGCCTGCTGATCTAATTGTCATCTTAGGCCCTCAAGGTCCTCTTGAATATCATACCAATTTTCAGGTGATAGAGAAGATGGATGCCTTATTAGAAACATGCTCTTTTAAATTTTGGATGTCAGCACTCTGAAGAAGAAACTGGCTTTCTAAGTTATTCAAGTGGTTGTTGAACCCTTGGCAGGTTTGTTTAAGCTGGGAAATGTGACTATCAGTAATCGTGGTGAAGTGCTAAGATTAGCATCTGACAGTGCATCAATTGAGACCCTAGGGTTGAGAGGGACTCTATCCACTTGGAGCCTGCATCCTTGGGCCACATTACAGATTTGATCCTGTAAGGTAGCTAAGGTAGCCAAAATGTCCTTTCTCCAAGCATTATCAGGGTTGCTAGGAGTAGGCACCATGAGAACAGAGGGCCCTTAAAGACCTTAAAGACCTTCAGGTCCTTCACTCCTAGAGGTGAAGTTTCAAAAGGCCAACTCCTGATAGTGTCAGACATTTGCCTCCCTGGGGCCTGACAAAGAATGTTGAGGGGTAATCGTGGGAGAAATGGGGAAATGTCAGACATATCCAAGTCCACGATGCTAATATTAATGACTTGATTCTTTATAATGAATTAGTTGGCCAAAAGACTCTGGCCGATTCTCAGTGGAATCCAATTAATTGGGGCCCTAAATGTATTAACACAATTTGACTTAATTCTATGAGTTTGGGCAGTTGGATTGCCCCAAACCCTCATCCAAATTATTTAGACCTTCTGAGGCTTCTTGAAGTGATGCGAATTTAAAATGACCTGATAGGTCCTTCTCGCATATTTCCTAGTTCAGAATGTGCTAAGCAATCTGAACCTTGAACTCTAATATGTTAAATATGAATTACCGACTTAAGAATAGGGGACCTTTCTTAACCCCCGCGGCTATCAATAAATACACAAAAAAGCTCAGAATTCCTAAGTTTTATTATTTATTTAACCCTATTATTTTAAGTGGTTTTCTCCCCCAGTTGTTAGATTTTTAGGCTTAAAAGCACCAGCGAGCTAAACATCTCCAAAAATCCAACAGATAGTGTTTCTAAAGGTTCTGTACCAGGTCTTTGACTTTGTGAAGGCATTGGTTCCAAGAAGCATCAGAAAGTTTTATATTCTGGTGAAGCTGGTCTTTGAAGTAGCCTAAAATTTTACTATCCCATACCATGAGCTGGTTTTGGGTTTTGTTGATTAGACGTTAGTTATTGACAGTAGCTTCTTAATTGTTGTGGATGAAGGAGGAAGCCGCTTTATAGACTTTTGATAACATGGGAGTGTAAAGTTTAGGTGAGCCCCTGTTGTTGGAAGACTTCATGATAGTGTAAACCAACTAACTGTAGGAGGTGCTTAATTGCAGGATGGATAAAACTTTGTAGGTAGCACTCAGTCTTCAAGGTCAGTTATCCCACTGGTAGTTGGGCTAAAGTATATAGATCTTGAATGGTAGAAGGCACCAAAGAAGCGCAGGAGGAACTTGAGTAGCCCTCACAGAATAAAAGCCATTAAGTAATCGCTGAATATTTTCATTAAGTTTCTCATACTGAAGTTGGTACTGATCACCTTCAATGAAAGGTATAGTAAACATTAAAGTGGCATGAAATTGTAAGGTTTTGGGATTCATGGGCAGTACTTTATATTGTGAGGTGATAAACCAGATAACGACGCTTCTTGACTAATCAGCAGATTGCTTTCTTGACTGCAATTATTCTCCATTGTTTGTACAAGGTATTTTCACTTAGACATCTTGGGGCTCATGTAGTGAGCACCACTTTTCTCAGCGTAACAGTTCTCTTTACTGATGCTGAATTTTTTAAAATGTGCTTGAAGCCGCTTATAGTGAAGATGTCAAAAAACAAAAAGATTGAGCAAATATAGACTTCTTTATTAAGTTAGTAAGCGTCAATATTTATAGGTTATGTAGGGACATGGTGCCTCAAGGAACTTCACAGCCCCATATAAACATAATCTTTCACTGCCTTTCAGATCAACTGCTTGGTCAGCAACCACATTGTTTTGCATCATCCTCATAACCGCAGCAGTGGAGGCCATGTCTCACGATTTGGAAAGTTAGGATGAAATTCCCAAAGGTGTTTCCATTAATTCTTGCACACATGATGATTTCTGATCAAATCAATTTCAGCGCCTTCATGATAAGGTTCTGTTTGTGCTGGTTCAAGAGTCAATCTGTTAAGGCTTAGTTTAGGAGCAGTGATTTTACTCGCTTATAATCTAAAATCTTGGCAAAATCTTTAAGCTCAATGTTAAAATTAGCAATCTAACACTACAACCAGATCTGCCAAATTCTTTAACTATAATTAAGATATCCATGACTATGATCCATCCAAGCGCTATGTAAAAGCAAATAAGTAGTCTCTTATTCAGAATATTGCACTAAAGTTATAACCTGAAAAGTGCCCAACATTAAAAGGCTTTCCTTTACTATATAATAAATTTTAAGGTTTTTACTAATTTTTATTTAATAAAACTTTTTTATAAGCCTAAGTTTATCTGAATGTAACACTATTATAGAAAATTAAATCTCTACTATAAATAACTATTGAACTTTTTTATCATAGTATGGTAAAAAAGTTCAATAGTTATTTATAGTAGAGATTTAATTTGCTATAATAGTATTGCAAATTAAATAAATTTTATGTCTATAGTTCTTACTGAACTTTATTATAATATATAGTAAAAGGCTTAGTAATAATATACTTAAAATACTTCAGCAATATGGGCATATACAAAGGCTAATGCTTTTAACTTAGGGATGCTTTCATATAAAAATATAAGTATTTTATCACTAAAGTAAACAATTACTATATATTTCAAATTTTCATTTTTTTATTCTATTTTACTTTTGAATTCATATTTAAAAAAACTAATAAAGTTATTCTTTGTGTAATGCACTGGCTCCTTCCAATGAGCCATGAATGAATTAGGAAGCAGGACCCAAGTCAAAGACCAAAGGGTGGATAGGGTTCCTGAGACCATTCTTCTAGTGTGTGCTAC
>JAKSZP010007695.1:0-10061 GCA_022478985.1 Massospora cicadina
GTCAACCCTAGTAATCTTTCTACTGCACAGGTTCAGTTTCTTCGTGCACCATGCGTTGTAAGAATATATATAATCTGATAATAGTATGACGACTATTATCCATAGTCAAGTTAGAATTATCTTCAGGCCCAATGCTTTGGCCAGTATTTCTGATAATACTGAATTTTGCACTCTCAGGGATTTGTTCCCTATAATCCTGTCCACTCAATCTTCATTAAGATCCTCTGATGACAGTCCCTTCAGCCCAACACACAGTCAGCAGCAATCCCTTAGCCGTGGTTCCCTTCATCTCTAGATCCCCGCTCAGATCTCTACTCTTCTCTGAGAGTCTACCAATTATTGCCTTCTGCAATAATATCCTTGAGATGGAATCTTCATGCTAGATGCTGATAGTCTAACTATTACTGAATCTACAGTCAAACTAATAAGGTTCTTTATTAGTTCTTTCCCAACCATAAACTTGTGTCAAACAGTGAGTATTTTTCAGTGTATACTACTTTTACTACTGTTTGAGTGTTTTTGAGTGTTTTTTTTATAGTGAATTCTAGGGAATTTATGGGGATTCAGCTGTCTAACCCTCAGTTGACACCTCTTCAATGAAATGGCAGCTGTTGCCATTGAATCACCCTTCCTCATCTCAGCAGCAATGGTCTTCCCCATCCTGACTAGGATTCTGACATTAGACATCCTTGAGACCTCAAATGAAAGAGTCAGAAATGTATCCTTAACGTTTTTCTCTCAATCCAAGTGAATCATCCATAATTGGCTAGCAACCAATTGATTCGCTAGTTGCAGGCGGCATCACTCGCCTCACAACTCATTAAACATTCCCAATCAGTTGGTGATGAAACCTGACTGATCCCAATTGGTACACCTGATAGTTAATTACTATCAGATGCCCTTATTTTGTTGGCCACTCTGCCCAATGAGATATTAAGTACTCATATGGATTGATCCCCGATGGATATGACCAGATAAATATCCTAAAATCCCCCGAATGTAGTTCCTCCAAAATTTGGGTCAACCAATTTCCAATTCACTTCGCCTTAGGGAATTTTTCCCCTAGTGATACCAGGTAATCTAGCAGGCTGGGAATATGGGCAAAAATCCCAACACATCCCCCTCTTGCCTAGATTTCCAGCGAGAAAAGGACTGGGCATGGAAACACCACTTTGGACACCTGGTCAAATACTTCATTGGTTCAAGTGGAGTACTTCATCAATACTCAATGCTGCTCAGGATGACCTTCAGCATACGGCATTCCTCCTCTTCCTCCTCACTACCACCTACTCAGAGCGCGGTCCCCACGACCTCTTGTCATGCCAGGCTGATCAATTTACTCATGACGATCTTTTTCCCAGGATCCAGTTTTCCCCCATCAGGGTATATGACCCACTGTCATATTCAGGTTTCTTGGTCTGGCATCCTAGAATTCCTGATTCTCTCCTTGTCCTAGACAGGAGACTCTTGCCATTGATATTCATCTTGTGGCTTAATTAAGAATACTTATTTATATTCACCTTTGTTATTTCGCTCATAACCTCTTGGCTGTAAGTCATTCTTAATTCTTCCCTCAGAAAGCTTATCTCATTAATTTTATGAAATTAATTTCCCAAAATTGGAGCCTAATGGAGTGTAGGGTGCATAATGTCAACTTCTATATCAGTCTGACATCCCCCTCTAGTCCTGCTCATATGTCAAACTCAGAATCTTGCTACCAACAGCTTCTTAACAGTCTGTCAAATTTGGACCTCTGCCTCTTCCAGCAAATGAGTTGGGATGCTCAGCGGACCCTCTTCTATGGTCCCTCCAGGACTCATATGCCTAGCCTGGCACAAGCAGCTAGTCCTTCTGTCAAGTTACTGGAAACAGTATCCAATCCCTCCAAAACCAGGCATGCCATCATTTTTGAATAACTCTCAGCTGACTCTTCCCATGCAGTTGATCCCCAAGTTGGACTTTGAAACCCTTCTAGATTTGGCTCCTTTCACTGAGGCTCCAAACATCATCATCAATGCTCTGGAGGTTATGCCGACTGCTCTAGATCATTTGTTCCTGGCCAGGTTGGATTTGCTCCATGAGTTCCTCTTCTGACTCAATAATTCTACAAACCTGCTGTACTGGTTTCTGAGCTTACAATCGGGAACAGCATTCATACTGAGCTCCCCTATGCTGAACTTCAAACGCAAGTCACTGAGGCATTGTCATTAGCGCTGAATCCCTCAGACTGGACAACCTTCTGGATCAGGATACTGCCACTTATGATCTCCGCTTTGCCAGCCAAGTTCTTTGAAGTTAGTTGACAAAGCTTCCAGCCTCACCTGACTTTCATCGGTCATTCAGCTTCATCTTCCGCAAAGCCTGTAGTCATCATTTACAGGGTGCAATCCATTTGTTACATGACTACCTCTTCTCTGGAGCTTCCCAGCGCTATCTTCCATTGATGGCACTAATTGGGGGTATGCTTTGACAACCTCCCTTGAGTATTCCTTCTTTGCTTACAGCTCACATGTCCAGTGTTCTTGGTGAGGCCCGTTGGCAGGCACTCAAGACAAATCTTCTGGCACTGGTGCCTTATCAGGATTACTCAGGGTTATTCACCAATTGCCTCTTCCTTTATTGCTGTTTTCCACCCCGCTCTGGGGTTTCACGATTGGCATCTTCTGACATATCTATTTCTCTTCCCCTAGTCGCGTTCTCTCAGGGCTCAGCGTCAGCTCAACAAATGTGGTTTTTGAGTAGGACTCACCCTTGCAAGTGTCTGATTGCATATTGATTTTGATGGGCTATTCCTCCCTACTGCGATCCATCCTCCCTCCCCCAAGAGGTGACATAGGCGGAATCATCCCCGCACTGAGGACAACCAATAAAAATAAAAATTTTATAAAAATATATTGGCTTTTTTATCTATGCTTTATATATATATATATATTTATTCCCAATATCTTTTATCAAAAATTTTTTTCCTATGGGACTTGACCTTGTTTTGGTTCAGAGGTCCATCTTTTCCCCAAACTGGATCCTGGGCACTTAAACCTAGTTTTCTATGGTTCAGAGGTCCTTTTTTCAGACTTAACCATCTAGATTGGTTCAGAGGTCCTTTTTTGGACTTGACCTAATCATTAGGACATGACCAACTTAATGGTTCATTGGTCCTTCAGGAACTCTTTTTTTTTATTTTTTCAATCCATCGCTTTAAATATTTAGCATGGACTTGATTTACTACTCTTCCATCCAAGAGATTCTTGATGGAATAAGCATCAGTCGCCATCTTGGCAATTACTTTGAATGGACCTGACCATAACACATCCAACTTGTTTCTTCATCCAAAACCATGCATATCACAATAGGCAACTCTTTCTCCTATTTGATATTCTTCTAATGGCGGTCAGTTTTTATCATCCATCAATTTCGCTCATATCCTTTTCTTTAAGGTAGTATCAAATGCTTGCAATTGCATATTGATCAGGATACTCATCAGTCAGTTCAGGTATTGTTCAGTACTCATCCCCAATGTAGGTTCTACTACTGAATATAATATTGGTGGTAATGCGGCCTTCCTCCCATAAAGTAATTCAAATGGCATCTTTCCCATCGCCATATGATGACTGATGTTGTAGGCGAATGTCACTGAACTCAGGTATGTTCCCCACATGGAAGTTCTCCCTGCGACTAGCTTCCTCAGTGTCATGGCCAGTGTCCCATTGACCCATTCTACCAGTCCATTCATCTCTGGCTGATATGGTACTGACACAACTCCCTGGATCCCCATTATTTTGTTTAGCCTTGGGATCACATGGGATGTGAAGTTGGTCCCATTATCACTCAGTATAACTTGTGGACACCCATGCTGGTATACTACTTGATCCAGGATGAATCTCGCAGTACTGGTAGCATCAACTCAGGTTAATGCTTTTGTTTTGACCCATCTCATCAGATGATCGATGGCCACTATGATGTATTTCACTCCTCCTGTACTCATTGCCAACGGTCCCATCATGTCAATAGATACCGTGTGCCATGCAAATCCAGGTCGGACTAGTTGGTATCCAGTTGTATTCTTGTGTGGTTTATGCATTTGGCATACCATACAACAATCCAGATGGTCCTCAACATCATAATTAATCAATTCCCAGTAATAATACTGGTGAATATGGTTGGTCGTTTTTCTCAGGCCTCTGTGCCTGACAACCTTATGAGCGGCTAGAATGATCGCTGCTCTCTCTGACAGTTTTGGGAATAATAGCCATTTCCCATTTATCATCTTAAATACTTGTCCATCCATGGTCTCAGTGTTTTCCATCGCTTTTCAAAGCGCACCTTGGATTTCTCGAGGCTCATCCTCAATTTTTCCTTTGACCATTCTCTGGAATAGCTCATCTACCTGCGGATATACCAACTGGACCATTGGTAACCACAATAAGCCATCCATATTCTGATGAGAAGCCCCCACTCGGTGGAATATCTCATAATCATAAGCCTGAAGTTTGAGTGCCCATCAGGCCAGTCATCCTTCAGGTTCCCTCAGATTGTGCAGCCAATGCAACAAAGAGTGGTCTGTCACCACCTTAAAGTGCGTTCCATGGACATACACCTGAAACTGTTTACAGGCATAAATGACTGCAAGGCATTCATGCTCAGTTATGGTGTAATTCCTCTCTGTGGCAGAGAGTGTCCAGCTCACATATGCCACCGGATGTTCATCCCCAAGTTCATCTACTTGGCTCAGTATGGCGCCAATCGCCATCAATGAAGCATCAGTTTGAATGATAAACTCCCAATCAAAATTCAGATATTTCAGAATCAGCAAATTTATCAGGTACCGGCGTAACTCATCAAAGGAGTCCTGAGCCTCTTCATTCCATACGAATCCTTTTTTTGGATCCTTTAATAAATGAAATAAGGGCTCAGCTATTCAGTCAAAGTCCCAAATAAAATTTTCTATAGTATCTGACCATCCCAAGGAATACTTGGATGTCTCAGACACTCTTCAGCACAGCCATATTTTCAATAGCTGCTATCTTCTTAGTCTGGACCATATTAACTTGAACCTTCAGCTTTTACCAGTGTGCAGCAAAATGCCCTTTCCCGCCACACTGAAAGCAGACCTTTTCCTTCTTGTTTAACTGATTGTAATCTTTGTGCTTATTCCCCAGCACAGTTCAGTTAAAAGTCTCCTTTGCTCCTTCACCTCCCTTTGTGGGATTCAAACTTCAGACCAGATTTGACTTGAAGCTTCTATTTGGAGTATCGAACGTTGCTCCCAAAATCTCTAAATTGTCTACCATTTGCAAGGTAGTTATCTTGGTCACAAAGACAGTAGACATCATTTGATGCAAATTGCAATAGGGACAAAGAACCGCTTGCAAGGCGATTCTTGAATCAAAATCATCTAACACCTTCACTCCAGCCAGGATCTGTGATTCCTGGTAGAAAGATCTGCAAAGCTTACAAGAGACTCATCTTTACAGAATTGAATTCCCATAAAACTTGCTTGCATTTCGACATGTGGGTTGGACTGCCAAATTCCTTCATTATTGCTGCCTTAGCCTCAGCATAAGACCAGCTGTCCCCCTCCAGGTGGGGTAACACCAGACTCTGGCAATCTGTGTTTAAGCAGTTCATGACTGTCAACGCCTTCTGATGATCCCCGTATCCATTCATGGTCATGTCAAATAGTTGAAATAACGCTGGGGCGTTATCCCAATGGAATGTAGGCAATTTAAGAGTTGCCCTAAATTCCTCTGAGTCAGTTTGGGCTGACTCGCTTGGTTCAGCTATTCAGTTTACTTGCGGAGTGTCATCAGACGTCATCTCCAAAATAGCATTGAATGCGGGTGGCATATTTCTTGGGGTATTCGTTTTCCCAAGTATCATTTGAAGACTTCCTTCTTTGACATCATTGGCCACGTCAGACTCACATGCACTTCTGTGTGCTTTCAATATCTCTACTTCTTTTAATAACTTCTCAATGTCTGCACCAAATTTTCTCAAATGAACGCGATCTGCTTCACATTCCATTTTCAGAAATAGGATCTCTTGGATGAGGTCTCCTTCTTTCTTCTTTAACGAGTTTACTTTGCCAAGTAACTCGTTCCTGAAGTTGGCTACGTTGTCAACTCCTTCCTCCACCTTGGTTACACGTTCCTCCAAGGCCGCGAACTCCCAGTGGTCCACAGAGTTTAAGGCGTTCTGGTTCACTGTGGCAATCTTAGTTCACAACCTACGCATCTCTTCTTTTTATGACATTCTGGATAAATTCTTCTACTCAACTACCCCTGTAGTGAGCACCAACTTGTAAAAATTTTACTCTTAGGAGTTGATTATCGGAGGTCAACCCTAGTAATCTTTCTACTGAACAGGTTCAGTTTCCTTGTGCACCTCGCGTTGTAAGAATATATATAATCCAATAATAGTATGATGACTACTATCCATAGTTGAGTTAGAATTATCTTAAGGCCCAACGCTTCAGCTGGTATTTCTGATAATACTGAATATTGCACTCTTAAGGATTTGTCCATATAGTCCTGTCCACTCAATCTTTGTTAAGATCCTCTGATGACAGTCCCCTTTGGCCCAACACACAGTCAGCAGCAATCCCTTAGCTGTGGTTCCCTTCATCTTTAGATCCCTGCTTGGATCTCTACTCTTCTCTGAGAGTCTACCAATTATTGCCTTCTGCAATAATATCCTTGAGATGGAATCTTCACACTAGATGCTGATAGTCTAACTATTACTGAATCTACAGTCAAACTAATAAGGTTCTTTACTAGTTCTTTCCCAACCATAAACTTGTGTCAAACAGTGAGTATTTTTCAGTGTATTTTTACTACTTGAGTCCACCCTTTTTTATAGTGAATTCTAGGGAATTTATAGGGGATTTGGCTGTCTAACCCTCAGTTGACACCTCTTCAATGAAACGGCAGCCGTTGCCATTGAATCACCCTTCCTCATCTCAGCAGCAATGGTCTTCCCCATCCTGACTAGGATTCTGACATTAGACATCCTCGAGACCTCAAACAAAAGAGTTGGAAACGTATCCTTAACGTTTTTCTCTTGATCCAAGCAAATCATCCATAATTGGCTAGCAACCAATCAATTCGCTAGTTGCAGTTGGCATCAATCGCCTCACAACTCATTAAACATTCCCAATAAGTTGGTGATGAAACCCAACCAATCCCAATCAATACGCCTGATAGTTAATTACTATCAGATGCCCTTATTTTGTTGGCCACTCTGCCCAA
This sequence comes from Massospora cicadina, assembly GCA_022478985.1. Lineage (NCBI taxonomy): Eukaryota > Fungi > Entomophthoromycota > Entomophthoromycetes > Entomophthorales > Entomophthoraceae > Massospora > Massospora cicadina. The sequence goes on from JAKSZP010007695.1 coordinate 7,245, forward strand.
TGAGATATTAGATATTCATCCGGATTGATCCCCGACAGATATGACCAGATAAATATCCTAAAATCCCCTGAACATAATTCCTCCAAAACTTGAGTCAACCAATTTCCAATTCACTTCGCCTTAGGGAATTTTTCCCCTAACGATACCTGGTAATCTAGCAGGCTGGGAATATGGGCAAAAATCCCAATAGAAGGGATGGTAGAGTGAAGTTGATGGAATTTTACCATATTTCAGCAAAATTGTATGATCATTATTTAACCATTATAAATAAAAGCCACCAGAATATTTAAAAAATTAGGAGTTTTTGAAAAGCGCAGCAGTATTGGGTGTTTTATCTAGGACTTTTGCCATTTTGGTATAGTTAAAGGATTACTCTACACAAGAACTTACTCCTTTCACCATACCAAGTACTAGGAAGTGGGGTGGTTAAAGTAGGTCCAAGTATGAATTTTCCCAAAACAAAATTTTTATTTAACTGAGGTAAGCTGACCAGGGGATGGACATTACTGAACTAAAAACTAAAACTAAAATAACATAACCAATTGATTCAAACAAAACGCTCAAATGAGCAGATTGAATGAAACACACCAAACAAAACAACCAACCAGGTGGGCAGCGGAGACCGCTTATCCCTCCATGGTGGAAGGGATCGCGGGGCTCACCTTCAGCAGCTTCTTCCTCATCCTAAAGTAGAGTATGTGTCAAGGTGGATAGCAAGGGCGTCGGGGCATTGGCAGTATGTGGTTCAATATAACCAATGATTGGTATTTCTTAGGAATTGCAAACTATGAAAATGGGAGTGATTTATTCAGCTAAAGATTTTTTGGCTTTAATGCAAGCATCTGATAATTTAACAAATGTGGCAAAATTTTTTTGGTTAATCTTAGCTTTGTGATTCCGTGCTACAATTACCACATTCTGGATAGTGTTATTGACATTTTTGTTTAATTAATTCATATTAATCTTACTTTTTGGGGTGAAATTTATGGGGATAATAGGAGGTGGAATACCTCCTGTGAGCATTGCCACTGATTTGGTGGCAGCTTTGCGGAGAGGATGACAATCTGGTGTGGCAGCTGCTTCTACTGCAAGCTGCTGGTTGCTGTAAAATGATTCAGCATTTAGCTGTGGGGCATATAAATGAGGTGGGAATTTGGCGTCCCATTCTGCATTACAGAACCGCTCAATTTGCAGAGATGATTCTTCAATGAAATTACCTGATTTGTTGATTTCATCATATAACTCCCATGGGTTCTGGTTGAATTGAATTGGGGAATTGGCGTATGGTTGAGGTTTTATTGATTTGTTGGAGGATTTATGGGAATGAACTGGTGTCCAATCCTGTGCTTGATTGGAGAGAGCATTTGTGGCACTGGGGTGAGGAGGAGGCTAATTGGTGGATGTAGATGCAGCTGCAGCATCAGGCTTTGGGGGAGGGGGAGGTAGGATTGTACCCCATACTAAAGCTGGTGCAGGGTGGGCGGCGGATTGGAGGCTGTCAGATGAAAAATCAGCGCCATTGGAAGAAGCTAGGGATGGGCACTTGCATTTTGAGTGGTCCAACTCAAAACAGGATGGACAGATCATCCGTCCGCCCACAATGTGGGCCCAGAACAGATGGTTGTGGCAGAGGGGATAATGGCATGAGGGGAATTAATGGGGAAGTTTTTTTTAATTCAGAGCTGATCATGGCATACACCCAAGGCCCAGTGAGGCGTGTGGCCCCATTTGGGACCACAAATTGCAAGATGGGGTTGGAGCCATAGGCTGCCAAACATTCCATCAGCTCCTGGTAAAGCACCTCATGGGGAAGGTAAGTGGGCAAACCAGCAAACTGAACCACCAAAGTGGTGTCTTCTAGGAGCCAGGTTCAAGTTGTTGAGAGTGGGGTACCCTGGAAAACCAGGGGCACAGTTGCCGCAGTGGCGGCATCAGCTTCACAGGTAAAGCAAAGATCAAAGTACTCCTTATAGGGGCGGAAGTCTATAAAAGTGGCAGGATGCATCACCACCTGAGCCATTTTGATAATGGCTTGGTCGTGGTAGGGGAAAAGTTTTCACATATTCAACCCTAAGGCCAAAGCGCATGTTACTCCAGAGGAGAACCAGGGGGCAATGGGGCACTGCTTGGGTTTAAGTGAGGTGGGTGTCAAGATTCTTTGGAGGAACTACTCATCCTAGGGGTTTGGTATGACTGGGAGAGCCAGTCTGAGCGCATTTTCCTGTCAGATGGAAAACAGCAGGGGAAGTTTCGCCGCTGCCCCACACTGGGGCAGCCAGCAGGGAATCTGAGGACATCAGAGCGAAACTATGGTGGGAGATTGAGTTTTACTTTTTAATCTGTATAATTTTGCTTAAAAAGTTATGCTGAGCATAAATTCCCAAAATAAAATTTTCTTTTTACTTGGAAACGGTTAGTAGACACCACTTGGCCTATTGCTCTTTTTGATAAAACTTAACATAACCCTCTCATTTTTTTCCAACCTTCCAATAAGGTTAAACTATTGGGACTCCATCCCTGTAGGGTAAGTTCATCAAGGGTGGGGTAAAGCAATGGCTTGATGGCATGCCATTGGGTGGAGAACAAATGATAAAGTTAATTTATCACATGAAAATAGGCAAGAATTGTGTGGGACTGCACATACTTTGGACATCAGGGACTGGAGTGGAACATTGTGTGGAGATCAGAATTTGGAATAACCATTGTTGGGTGAAAGCCCCAAAGCAACCAGCAAGATATCTATATGGGGAGTACACGGTGTGAATTGTGTGATGGGAATAAAGTCCCTCGCCAGATAAGATAGAACTGTTTGATTTG
>JAKSZP010007696.1:0-10024 GCA_022478985.1 Massospora cicadina
ATACCTCAGGGCCTGCCTCCATCAATTTCGCTTACCCCCTCGCTTCATTAACTAGGTGATGCTGCTCACGGAATCTGCAACAATGGCAGTACGTAGCCCTGGCTTCCTAATGGAAGTAGTCCGCCCTCAAAGGGGCTTGCGACAAGGGGACCCCCTTAGCCCACTCTTATACAACTTCATCCTTGACCTACTACTTTGAAACGTGAATGCCCAACTCACTGGGGTCTATGTGCCAGGACAAGCCCCAGTCAAGATGATGGCGTTTGCAGACGACTGTGTTGTTGGGGTGTCTAATAATAAAGATGCACGTGCACTTGAAGCTCTCATCCAGGAGTATTTTGGGTAAGTAACGCTTCACTGAACGCTTCCAAAACCGAAACCATCCTCCTTGGTCGGTATCAAACCTGCTGGGCCCCAGCAACCAGTGCCCAGCTCGGCCCATCTGCTTGCACACGTGCTCGCCCTTCCAGCTCACCCCACACCGCCCCACTGGTGCTCCCCTTCATTCCACGCCCTACCATAGGGCCAGTCTGCCATCTGGGTGTGTGGGTGGAGGCAGGCGGGTACGCATCAGCAGTAATGGAGAGTTGTATTCTAGACAACGTGACGAAGCGCATCGCCTCCCTCAGAGCCCACCCTACTTCCCTTACTGGCAGGGTTGTTTTAGCCAACTCTATGCTCCTCTCCAAAGTCTGGTTTGGAGCCCACGGCATCTCCTTCTCCCCAAGTTTTGCAAATCCTTGTATGCCCTTCTGCAAGGATGGCTTTGGTAAGACTGCCCACCACCAGTATGACTGGAGGTCATGTTTGGCCCTCATCAATATGGTGGCATGGGCCTGCTTGACTTCAAAGCCCACGCTGCCAAGATCCTGGGAGCCTGGATTGCGGCCATCACCGCCCCTACGCTCCCATCCCAACACTGGTCCCGCGTGGCCCGCTCCAACTTTTCCGCGCCTTGGGCCTCAATAATCCATTGAAACCTCACTCTCTGGTGAAATACCTGGCTTCACGCCCATCGGCCACAGGTCCTCACGTGACTAAAACCCACTACAAACGAATCCTCCTCTCCATGCGGAGCGCTGAGTGGAGAATTTGTATTAGGGGACACACAGCCCAGAGAGGCCGCCCCTCTCCTCAGTTCACACAAGAGGTACAGGGGCTACCCATCCAAGATGGCGTGATCCCCACACGACCCCATGTCCTATCCAGGGTGGACTACCTGGACATGATGGACATCCCTTACTCCATTGAGACTCAGAAGACTATCTGGAAATACGCACACCATCCTCTGTTGCAGCTTCAAATCCGTTCCCATGTGTGGCGCTGCCTGAGGCGTGTGTATCATATGGCTGAGCGCTCTAACGCTTTACACTTATCCTGCATCGTGTGTGGCCAGTATGGAACGCTGTTCCACCGCCTGGAGAAGTGTCCTACCTCTAAAGTGATATGGCGCTAAGTTCAACGTCTGCTGGGCCAGGATCAAACACATCCCTTTGGTCTGTCAAGAGATATGTTTGCTTTATCAATGTCCTCCCCCCTTCCACCCTCCCTCCATGCTCTGGTGGTTGCAATCGCCATGTGGAATATCCACACGATTGTCTTGGATGCCATCGCAGGCTCCACCACACCCTCCCAGAAGCTGTCCACAGATTCCGGTCTCATTTGGTGGACCACTTTCAGGCGTGGATGTTTGGATACTTCCCACCATGTCGCCGACAGCTGGTCTCCTCCTGGTTCCCAGTTTGGTTCATCAAATCAGACCCTTTCCTCCACACGTGTTCAATTGTGGCTACGGCCCCTTCACAAGTTCCCTCCCCCTCCCCATAAGTGGCGTTCCCGCTGGCAACAAGAGATAGCATCGCTTCTCTGGGGCGCCTTCCCTGTTACTAAGTTTTGTCTCTTTTGGGTCAAATTCGGAAGTGTCCATCCCATGGTCAGCCTTCCTCGCAATAGATTTAAAAGCGCAATATTTCAGAGTACCTCACCGGTATGTTCACCACTTAATTTTGAAGAAAAAGAAGATGGTACCTTACGCCCAAGTGTAGACTATAAGAATCTCAACAACGTCATAGTATCCAACTTGAATCTTATTATTTTGAATTTTCAGATTGATCACTATGTGGAGAAGGAAAAATTCTTTAAACAGAATTGCTTAGATGCATTCAATCAAATCCAGATTAAGGAGGTCCCTGAGTGGCTAACCACGTCCTACACCCAAAAAGAATTTTAATTTTGTGTTATGCCCTTTAAACTGTTTAACACCCCAGCTATCTTTCAACGCCATATAGATGCAGCTTTGGGGGACCTGCTGGATGTGTGCGTGGTGACTTACATGGATGACATCCTGGTGTTTCCCCAAATGAAGAGTCCCATACTATACACCTGCGTTAAGTGGTAAAAAGTTTAGGGCAGCCAACCTTACCTTGAAATCAGTATTTATGAGTTCTTTAAGTCCCTGGTCACCTTCCTGGGAAACGTCATGTTTGACAAAGGCCACATGATCACTCCAGACAAGGAGAAAGCAACTTTTAAGTGGCCACCCCAACTTTGTTTAAGGAATTTAGAGAGTGTCTTGGGGACATGTACGTTCCTTAAAAAATTTACTCCAAATCTTTCTGAAGTTGTAGCTCACTTATATAGGGCGAGTGGAGCAAAAGTGCTCCAGTGGTCCCCAACTTTGTAGGATGTCTTCCAAACGGCAAAGTGCAACCTGTTGTCCATGTCCATCCTTTGCCATGTAGATTCTAAAAAGGTTTTATTGTGGCTTCGATGCCTCCAACTTCTTATAGCAGCGGCCCTATTAAAAGTAGGCAAAGATAATAGAGCATCCAATGTGATATTTTTCCAGGAAGATGTCTCATTCTGAGTTAAACTACGCCGTTTATGACAAAGAGTTATTAGGAGTGGTTGAGGCGCTGACTTATTAGCGTTATCACTTGCATGGCCATCCTAAACCTTCTTCATACATACAGATCACCATGCCTTGTTGTACTACCGCGCACATCATTTCCTGACCCCATAGCAAGCCCTCTGGCTGAGACCTTAGCCCAATTTGTGTTTTAATATGAGCTTACTAAAGGCAAGGAGAATTGTTTGGCGGATGCTTTGAGCCACAACTTTGCATTGGCTCCTGATCCTAAGGAGGTTGAGGTGCACAACACCCTCCTGATGATTACACTGAGTAAGATTGTGTCCCAACATCCCTCCACATGACCCATGGGTCAGCGCTTACTCCTCTGGAGAATGCAGAGGAATATGGTATGTTCAAAAAGGTAGTTCTTTCTCAGCCTTTTTCAGCTGAATATACCATGGTCCTCGCCAAGAGTGACTTAAATCAAGAGGACATTACTAGGGGTTACCACATTAAGGACAATATGTTGTGGTTTCAGGGATGCTTATGGGTTCCCGCAGGACCACTCCGCCTGGAAATCATCTGGGACCATCATGACGGAATCACAGTTGGATATACAGGGAAAGCTAAGACTCTGGAGCTGATCCGCTGCACTTATAATTGGAAGAGATTAGTTGCACAGGTTGCCAGGTACCGTAAGGAGTTTCTGGTTTGCAATCAAATGAAGCTGAATCTCCAGACCATCACAGGGTTGTTGGTTCCAGTTCAAAAGGCTGAAGGGCCTTGGACTTCCTTATCAGTGGATTTCATTATTGAGCTTCCTGCATCTGAAGGCTATGACGCCATCAAGTAGTGGTGGACCAGTTACAAAGTTCATTCACTTACCTGAGAATCATAGTAACCACGGCTGAGATGTCAAGGCTCTTCGCTTCTCATGTGTTTGCCCTTCATGGGATTCAACAAGATATAAGTAGTGATTGTGGGCCCCAGTTTACATTGGTCTTCTGGGAAGAGTTGTGTAAGACTCTTCATATTTGCCCCTGCCGTTTAACTGGCTATAACCCCTAATCAGATGGACAGACTGAACTAGTGAAACAGTGCTTGGAACAGTTCTTGCGGTGTTACACTACCGCAGCTAATTTGGATTGGGTTCCCCATCTCCTCTTGTCGCAATTCAGTTATAGCAGCGCCCAACATGCATCAATAGGTTGTTACCCCTTCTTTGCCAACTATGGCTTCAATCCCGCCTCCAACATGGAGCCCAGTTGTGGATCCAAGGTGGAAGTGGTGGTGGACTTCGCAAAAATTATCAAAAAAGTACACTAAGGGATGAACACCAATTTGGATGCAGCCATGAAAGATTACAAGGTGGACGCTGATGGTAAGAGATGTGCTAGGCCAGCATATAAGGAATTAGATCTCATGATGCTGGATTCTAAAAACATCCCAATCAAGCAACAATGCAAAAACTGGAACCAAAGAGGATAGGGTCATACCGCATTGTCAGAAAAGTGGGCCACACCTCATACCAGTTGGATCTCCCCCATCATTCCAGATTTTTGCAGTTTTCCATGATAGTAAGCTTATGTTGTTTGAGGGCCCCCCACCAGAGGCTTATATCATTGATGGGGCGCCAGAGTGAGAAGTTGAGGAGATTGTAGCCTCCCGTCATGTAAGAAGAAGACTTGAGTATCTTGTATCCTAGAAGGGATTTGATGCAGTGAAGAATAGTTGGGTACCAGCGTGTGACTGCGCCAACGCCAAATATCTTATTGAAGTTTTCCATGAGCGTTTCCCTGAGGCTGCAGGATCCAATTTAAAGCAAACAATCGCCACCATGAAGCTGGCCCCAGCTCACAAGAATTTTTCTTGACAAAAGTCCCTGAAGGGGGGTGGAGCCCCAAAAGAATGAGATGGTAATGACATGGCTACATGACATAATCGAGGGAACCAACTGTAAAGACAAGGATGGACGTCAGGAGTCCAAAAAGGTCAATCTGCAAGACCTCTCTGACTTAAAATTACCTTGGACCAATTCTGGGTGCAGGCGAGATATGCCCATGTTGGCCCAGGGGATGTGGGTGATGCTTGGCCCTGCATTACAGCAAGGGCATTAAAACGCATCAGCTATCTTATTAATGATGATGGTTTGATTCAGCTTCTTGGAGAATGAGGTTTTGAAACCCATTCAATATACAATATTACCAAATTAGGACGGCCTTACCTGCAATCATAAACTTGAGTTTATATCAATCTTGAGCTACAGTTCACTGGCTGATGGTAGGGTGCACCTATTGGAACTCTTAGTCTTAGCACCATTTTCCTTGATTGATGGCTCACCTCTCATGGTTTAAAGTATGTCTCATGAGACCAACTTTCCTTGTTGGTTGACTTTCTAATAATAAGTTCCCTGTTATTTTATGTTTTTTAAATATGTTTCCTTGATGAACCTGTGCATGGACCTCCTCAAGAGGTCTTTAACAACTTTGGTCATTTTATTATAACAAAAATATCAACTGTATCTAGTGCACTGCTGGGCGTCCCTGGTCTTCTCCAGATTGAGGCACCCAAGAACTCCAGCATAGATCTCCACTTGGTTATGAACACCACTTTGGGATCCAAACAAGTTTTATTGTTTATTTGCTATCTACTACTATAACCGCGTCGTACACCCTTGTCCTGGGTCCCATTTGCTCTAGAACCCTCTGCGGTGTTTGTTTACAATCTTTATAATGGCTATTATCCTGGCGGTGTGGCTGTGCATCCCGCACCACCTCTCTGGGAATGAGAGTTTACATACACTCTCTTGACACTTTGCCACACATTAGAATCAGCCCAACAGGGCAGATCCATGAACATAACTCCACAGAAACTGCAGATAACATGGAATGGCTCTTTCGGGGTTACTTCCTTTATGAAGGAGATGTAGGCGATTATGCCATTTGTCGTTCTATATTCAATATAACTAAGAAGTATGATACAATATGTATATGTCATACATTAACTCTACCATAATGGGGTTGTCTCGCTGGATTGGCTCCCATGGGGTCAAGGAATACCTGGTTATATATGTTCAGCCTTCAATCTTCCAATTTCTACATGTGTTGGCCTAGCATAATATTGAAATTGGCGATATCATTAATTTCATTCAAGTGCAACTGAATGATACTCATCTCTTGTTTGAACCCCTTAACACTCCTTCTCAGAAGTACAAGGGGCACTAGTCCAAGTGGATATTTGGGTTTTAGATTTTATAATCGCATAAAATAAATTAGTTCCAGGCCTGAAATATGAGATACCCCATATAATAGGATAATTATTAAACTGGCGTGGTCTTTTGGGTGAAAGATATGAGAATTTATGACGCTGGGTAGTAACACTGAGCGCTTCATGATGGGAATGACTGAATGGGTGGAAGCTATTGACACAGCTTTGGCTCAGATGAGTGAGCAGTTACCCTGTTAGAGCGGCGAATGACTGATCACGCCAACTCAGTAGTAATTAAATTTAGCAACTTCAAGCTGAGTGGAGTAATCAGCGGGCTGCTGACCACTTAACCAGCTCTTTTCTTGGCAATTTCAGAATGTGGCAATTATTAGTATGGATCAACCAGATAAAGAGTTCCAGCCTAGCGGCTAGAGGTCAAGCTGTTCTCTCCAGTTCGCTGAGATGTTGGAGCAAACCAATATGTGAGTGCATTTGGACAACCTTCAGCAGTCTAATGAGGAGTTGTTACGGGAATGTGCCACCTCAGACATTCAAATGAATGAAGAAAACCAACAGTATTGCAAAACTGAATGGCATAACACGAGAATGCAGGGGACATTAGATGATGTGGTTGTGCAGCTTCAGGAAATGGGGTGTAAATTTGACACTGGAGATCTCCATCACAAAATAAAATAGGAAATCAAGGTGCTCCGTCAGGAGGTGGAAGCTGGGTGGTGCCACTGAAACTCAGTCAAGGCGGAGGAGATTGCTGATAATCTTTTCATGGCACAGGCTGGCAAAGGAAGTAGGGATGAGGGTAGCGGCTACTCTAGTGATGAATACTATGGGTCAGCCAGTGAGCACCCCCCAGTTGTCATGGCAATACCTCCCAAAAATCCAACTTCTTTTCTGGCTGACCATGGCAGATTTGCCACTAATCAGGTGACCCTATTATGGGCCACAAGGGGATGTTCCCCTTGGCCAACCTGAATCTAATTCTGTCTGATCCTCAAAACAGAATTAAGGGGCAGAGTGAAATTGTACAGGTTGAAAAGTTGTCACCTTTTAGTCAAGATGGGAACATTCATGGATACTTTAAATGGTTCGAATTTTCCATGAAAGGAGCATTGGACTAGCATAAGGCTCAACTGTTATTACCTGATCTCGATGTCAGGAGCGCTGACCAAGTCATATGCTACCTTAAGAATAGCACTGTAACATATAAGGAGGTGAAGGAAACTGTGCTCTGTCTATTTGGGGGTGGGCAAAGATGGCGCAGCATAAGGCAGATTTTCAAACAATACAGTTTCAACAGAGCAAGTCCTTGGTGGAGTTCTCAGAGTGTTTCATGTCTGAGGCCCACATGTTAGTGGGAGCAAAAATTTTAACCAATAAGGATGTGGGCATAGCAATGACGGAGGCTGTTAAACCATATCAGGAGCTGTATGATGCTATGGCCCTCGTTCTTCAAGAAGATGTGGCGCTATTTCAAATTGTTAATTTATTTACGCCGTCCATCACTTTTAATGATCCCAACGTGGAGCAAAAATCCCCTGTGAATGTTACCAAACCCCTTTGGGAAATGGACAACAATAATTTGGTTATAATCCGTTGGATAATACTTGGCCACCTAACACTTTATCAGATCCTTTCCATCCTCCTTATAGTCAACCAGCTTGTCCTTGGCTGAATTATAACCCCTCAGTTAAATTTTGACCTGTGCCTTTAGATGTGATGCAGAGATGAGGGCCATATATGAAGGCCTGCTTCTCATGTGGTCAAAGAGGCCATTTTGTGACCAACTGCCCTGAAAAACCGCATGTTCATGCTGCACCGCCCACCCTGACGAACAGGGAAAAATGAGAGTGGATTAAAGATGGGAAGCTCTATCTCCAATAATCTAAACCTATTTATACCTAATAATTCCAATGAGTCCCTTTGCATCAGTCCCAGTACTCACCCTGACAATTTACTATACCAACAGACCCTTAATGATGTCTTGGGCCCAACCCAAGAGGGAGGCAAGAAGAATAAAGACATGGAGTTTCTCTGAGATGTACAAAAACTATATGCCTGTCAAATTCTTGAGCGTAATGTCACAGGAGACGTTAGATCCTCAATGGATGTCACTGCGCTAGAGGGTGTGAATGCTGCGAGTCCAATAGAGACACTGTGCAGGAGTACCCTCATGTTGGCGCTAGCATGATCACTTTTCTTTACAGCAAAAAGCCTTTAGATGTTCATATATTAAATACCATTAGTTCTTCTTATTCAGAGTGCACCTAATATGATATTATTGTGGATAATACAAAAATCCGAGTGATTATAGTTATTGGTGCCCCAGTCAATATATTATTCACCAAGCTTGTGGCAAGAGCTTCCGCGAAGCCTGATGTGGAAAAGCAAGTAGTGTATGGGACCACGAGGCACAGATCACCGTGTCAGGGGGCACATACAGCGCACTGCCTCTGAGGCTCAGGTTGGTTGGCGCATCCGCCTTGGCTGCGGTTTTGCCTAATAGTAATTAAACATGTTGATTGGAGCTGCATCCATGCGGAGATTTGGGGTGGTGGTCAATATGGCAGAAGAAAATCTTGAGATTCTGGAACAATGGGTCCTCATATATTTTACCTACAGCGGAGTCCCAAAGGACCCCATCCGCTCCAGCTAAATTAATCTCACACATAGTGATGGCATTATATCTGTCAAGTATCAGCGGAGGAAGCAGAGTACCAGAGCTCTTCCTAACCAGATTTATATTATAGTGGAATTTCACTTCAGACTGAAAATGCTTTTAATACCTTCTGGGCACCAGGTTTTTAATAAGAACAGAGCTCAAAATAGAAATCTATGAAGGGCTATATGGTGAAATTATGGTGCCTTTTGAGAAATTGTGACTTGACCCCATGTGGCTCCTGGGCTACTGTTACTGGGGCATGGGGAAGTGAAGGTATTACTAGAGAACCTACAGAAGAAAACTATGACAGTCCAAAGACATCAGGTGGTGGCATATCTGTATCTAACTCCTGATGATAAGGTTCACCATGTTTAACAAATTTTGGTTCTTAATGAAGACCTCAGCTTACCTGTAAAAACCTCATCAATAGTAATGACAGTGGTTCCACGTGAGGCCCTAGCTGGGATGTCAGAGGAACAGAAAGATAGGGTGATGGTCCTGTACTAAAAATAACACAAAAACCTATATTTGACAACCACTTTTTGGGATGTGCATGTGGTTTCTTGCATCAGGTTGTCATTTAAGGTCACCCTTTCATTCGGTCACAGCCTATCTGTGCCATGGAATTGGCAGAAGAAGTTTAGACCGGCCTGCCAGTTGGGATGCGTGAGCACCTAAAAAGCAAGCCAGAATGCCAGAGGCATAACCAACTGTATAACTTGATATGAAGCCGGGAAATAAGATACCATGGTGTGGTGGCGTAACAACAGGGTAAGGAGTATCCCAACGGCAAACCACACTGAACCCATTCCTGACTCAGTGATTCTCACTACATTAGGTGGGATTGCCAGGATAGTCTTGACGAGATTTTCAGCTTGAGCGGCTGACTCATCAGGGGCAATGTGGAGATGGATTCTTTTTCCATTGTTGTACATAGGGCCATAAAATCCCCATGTATTGGTATCAAAAATTAAAAAGAGTGGGGTTGTAGGACTAAAAGTATCAGACTCGCTGGGCCCAATTGGCGATAGAGGGAGCCATAGTGACCAAAAGAATTGGTAAATCCCACCCAGAGTGTGGGGCGATGGACCACCAGGAAGAGCCATATGGGATGCAGTCAAAACGGAAAATAAAAAGTAGTAAAATTTCTTTTGGCAAAATTTTATTGGGAAAGGAAAGTAAGAAAATTGACCAACAATTTTCTCAGTGCCATGCAAATGATTAATTAGTGGTCAATTGGATAGTGACAGGATGGGGTTGGGGTACACAAATTTGGCCTAACCAGCGAA